>BMAW01058869.1:261582-299429 GCA_019974015.1 Nephila pilipes | reverse complement strand
TAAAATTGAAATTGTAAAAACTAATGCATACATAAAATTGAAATTGTAAAAACTAATGCATACATAAAATTGAAATATACCACTGATTGTAGAACTGTAGAGAGCCCTAGTGCTCTTGTCACACGAGTATGTAAGCTGGCAAGGTAAAGAAAGCAGCGAGAATATAAGGATGAAGAAGAATTTGAAGTATAGAGGATTATTGAACTTCGTTTTAAATTTGTAAGTCTTTTGTTCGTAATGTCTTAGTTAAAATCGTAAAAAAATTTTAGAACTTATTAAATTGTTAATTTTGTTTTTGTTTTTTTGTATAATAGTATTCTTCAGTTTTAAGTAGAATTGCTGGTAAAATGTAAACAACTCCATTTTCAGTAATGCCAAAGTGGAAGAGAAAGTGGATTGATGAAGATAAAACATCAAATAACTCAATTTATGTTTTTTTGATCTTACAAAACTTATATTTAATGTTTAACAAAATATTTTAAGTTAGGTAAAAAGATTATGATTTCTACGGTTTATTCTTTCCAACTATTTTTTTTTTAAATTTTAAATCCATCCTTTGAAATTTTGGTTTTTTGATTCTTGAATTTTTCTTCTTTTTTTTTAATTCATAAAGTAATCTGCTGAGTGGGAAGGTTTGGATCCACAAAACCAGTTTAATGCAGCATTTTTTGTCCACATTATTTTACTTCCTTTTTTGTTTTCTTTTCTTTTTTGCTTCTTTTTAAGTTTCTTAGTAAAATGGTTTATTTTTATTAAGATCTTAGTAATATTTGAACATACATTTCATTAATAATTAGTTTTGCACATATAAATTTTTATTATTGGTTTAATTTACTTTGTAACGGTTTTATCCTTGTTTACAGTGGTATAGGTATTAACTGCATAATATAATAAAAAGACTGAGTTATGAATTGACCTTTCTGAATGAAATATTTCAGGAAAAGGTACATTCGAACGTTACACCACAGTTAGTATTAAAATAAACAGAAAAAATTATTTCTGATGTTAATACCCTCATCATACTTCATTAGTATGCCATACATGTTAAATATTTTTAACATAAATGCTAATATTTATTTAATTATCTTAATTTAACGAATTGACATTGAAAAATATTTAAATAAATAAAGATTATGAGTCAAAATAAATACAACATAATATTACTGCATCAACGTAATTTAGAAGCTCAGTAACACATTTAATAGGTTACAAAACTTTATTCGAAATGGGAAAAATATTTGGTTTCATATATTTATAGGTGGAAAAAAAGAACTCAAAATTACACTTATATAAGTGAAAAAAATGAGCCAGCTCATGCTTCAACTAGCATTGAAAAAAATCAGAATTATTTCTGTTCACATCGTGATGTGCATTATCTACGCCTATCTTTCAACATCACACGCCTTCTTTAGATGATATCCTTATGAAGGCCTCTTAAGTATCCCCTCGAATAACGACTGATTCCTGATAGCATCGCAAAATAAAAAGACGATAGTAATTGTTGTAAAAGAAGATACCGCTAAAAATTGCAAACCAGCCTTTTTTACCGTCTCCTCTCTCTGTCTCTTTCTCACACACGGTATCAATAATGTTTTAATATTTTGCGAAAAAACATTAGAAAATCAATTTTAATTATTACTAGATTTTACAAATTCAAACTTATATAAACGATAAAAATATCTTTTGACATGAAAATCGACTTTTTTTTCAGGAAGGCGTTATTACAGTTCGCGTTCATTAATCTTGTGCGTTCGGAACCACGGTCGCGCCACATTAGACTCATGATGGGTTAATAAACGACCATGTAATTTCAACTGGGATAATAAAGAAAAACCACTCTAGATAAAAGTTTAAATGGTTGAAACATACATTTAACGTATTTACTCACATTCGGAGCCTGTGTAGATGGTATAAATAAGCGACGAAAAATTTCGTCTCTGGCAAATGCAAAATTCAGATTAAAACATTACCATTCATTTTTAAAAAAATTCTTGTATTCATAAAATAAAAACGCAGAGCAAAAGAAAAATTAATACAATGCAAAGCTATTTAAACAAATCGAGACTAGTATTTATTGAATTAGAGACACATTCTTACGCTTAATAGTTTAATCAGTTATTGAAGAACACCTGCTGAAGCAATTGAAGCACTCTGTAAGTTTTCGGTTGCAATACTGCACAAACGTGATATGTAACTCGCTAGAGTAAAGGAAATGCTACACTGGAAAGAAAACTGGCAGTTACAAAAAAAACTGGGTGAAAATGCGAGCATAACTATGTCGTGACATGGCGGTATCTACACGAAAGGGAACGAAGCGATCGGTGTCAAATTAAAGAATGTGCCACACCATCGAATGCCGATTAATGAGTGCCTACTGAAGATTTTATTCTACATGCATCATATCTCACGCATGTAATATGTTCAAAAAGAAAGCAAGTGAATTGTTTTCAAAATATACCTTTCCAAACTTATCGGTAGATATCTCTATCAGTCCTGGTTATTTGTTATAAAATTTTTCGTATCATTTTCAATCATTTGTATGGTAAGTCACGTCGCCTTTATAAAAAAAAAAAAAAAAAAAAAAAAAAAATTACATGTGCGCCTCATTAAATCTTAAAACTATAAGTAGTAATTTGAAAATTATAACATTTTTGAGTTAATTAGTTTAAATTTCTTAGAAGCCACTCAATGTAAACTGTCTAAAATACAAGAACATTAGAGTAGATCTAAACATGGGAAATAAAACATACGTTGGTTGATTGAAAATTAATGCCCCCATGTTCGTAATTTGTTTTATTTGTGACATGGTTTTCAAAAATTCTTCTTGTACCAACGGCAAAGTATTATATGCCGTTTATATCATGCACTAGTTTCCTTTGTCTCTTAGTGCTGTTGGTGTACTGAGAGCTGAAGAAGATGCCAATCGACACTGAGATGACGATGAAGCAATGATGAGTCATTGCACCCGACCTTGCGCCTTGTGACATTCACTTCTTCCCAAATATGATTGTGATATCTGCTTTTCTCGCTGGCTTACTCAGACTCAATTAGACTCAAATAAAGACCCAGTAGGTAACAAATAACATTTATTTTCTCTCCCACTCTTACTTCTCCCTTACAGTTTAGGTTTCTTCTGACCATATTGCACTGGCAATTCCTTTCTCGACAGAACGGGAAGGATTCCACAGCTTTCTCCCGCTAACAGGCGTCTTATATATTGCAATGATAGGACATCTCAAGGAACATGCCTTTCGATTTGGCAACGAGTAGAAACCTATCATTAAAGACTGGTGCCGACAACCCTCACTGAAACTCTTCTCAAACGGTTTTTCCTGATAAGGCATGCATTGACGAGAAAGAGAGGTTATATCAAATACTGAATTGTGCATTTCATAATAAAAACAGATATAGCATTCAGGTACAATAAGAATTGCAATAATCGAGAAACAAATAATTATTATAGCATTGGAGGCATTACTTTTAAGTTCATGTACCATATTATTAAATTTCACAATGCCAATACAATGTTAAATGTGTTGCCCGAACAGATCAAACAGACCGCAACCTGGCGACTAATTTGATTATATTCTTGAAGTGCTTGTTAGAAACTTATGAATCTTGTCATCTTATTTCCGTCGTAAAGATTATTTTATGGTAGAGCTTTTAGAAAATAACCGACAACAAACCACTCTAAGACGTACCTTGTAAATTAAATCATCCGAACAAAATTACAAATCGAACAAAATGACGTTCGAATTCGAGGAAACAGGCCGGACATGAATAAAGAGACTGCATGACCCAGAGTTTGTAAATTAACAGATAAGTTTAAAAATGAATCAAGCCTTTTAAAATAATGATTTAAGATTATGTTAACTACCTTTTGTTCTGTAGGAAATTGCACTCTTAGCAGATAACTCAACATCGTTCGATCGATCCAGTAACAACAGAAGCTTCTAACGAAACCGCTCATTAGTAAAACAATACCAAAGGACAGTAAAATTTACGAGGCAGTCGTTCGCAATGAAAATAATTTATTGTCCTCCGCCAGAATCACGTGGAACGTTCTGAGTTTAGATTATTTTCTCGCCTTAGGAGTCCGTGTTCCTCCTACTAATGACTTAATGGTTTGGAAAGGAGAAAAATTGAAAATTTAACTGACACACTCAAACACTTCTGAGTCTTTTAGGGAAAAATAATTCAAGTTGCTGCAGGAAATTTGTCATGATTATAGTGTTTGTTGGCTTTCTCTTTCGTTCTTTTTTTTCAGTGTACGAGTACTT
This sequence comes from Nephila pilipes, assembly GCA_019974015.1. Classification (NCBI taxonomy): domain Eukaryota; kingdom Metazoa; phylum Arthropoda; class Arachnida; order Araneae; family Nephilidae; genus Nephila; species Nephila pilipes. The sequence goes on along the minus strand of BMAW01058869.1, from coordinate 295,149 downwards.
TCAAAATTTATGATTATATTTATTTTTGCCGCAATAAAAATATATATATATAAAAGCCGAAAAATTCAAAATTTTCGCTGTTATGAGAATTATAATTAAAAATTGTTTTCCTATTAAGTATTTATATTTTTTTATATATGTTTAAATATTTATTGTGTGACAAGATCAAAATATTTGCATATGTGTCATTTAGTTTAGATTTATCCATTTTTTTCATTGTGCAATAAAGGATCATGAATGTCATTATTTTGAGTCATTCGCGAATGGCAAAAATATGACACGAGTTAGTAAGTATCTCTATCTTATAAATAAGTATCGGAAAACTCTCAAAATACATTAGAAATGTGAAGACTAGTTAAATTTAAAGTGAAGAAGCCTCCAATATTGAATGCGATGAAATGATATTTCTTATAAAATCCAGTTCTAACAACGCAATTTTCTACCTATTAATAGCAATGTCATCATGAGAATATTACGATCAGAAATTTTGGAAACTAAGCTTGTTTGAATTTTGCAGAGGCACTTCTTTAATTTTTATATCCAGTAAATTTTCATCAGAATTACATAAAAATAGAAATTTAGCGTCTAAAAAACATTTCCATTAATAAACTGAAAACTTCTCTCCACCCGACAAGTAGTTTTATAAAGAATTATAGATTATCTTTTAAAGCTATATGATGATATATGAAGAAAATAACTTTAACTGCAGTCTCTTTTCTTTTGAACTGATCCCAGATTTTCACCAAATACAAGAGGTTAGCGTTAAGTTTAAATTATTACTAAGAAATAACCGAAATATCTGGAAAACATTTACTCTACATATATTACATATTAATTGTACTTAACGTTGTAAATTACAGCTATTGTTGTTTATTTGTTTGGTTCCAGGAAGGCGTGGATTAAAAAATCCGCAGAATGGTGAAGATAAAGTGTTCAATCGGCTGATTTTTGCAACGACGGCCTTCAAAAATTCAAGAAATATTGGGAGAAATGTTTCACGCAGGATGGTGACTAGAGAGAAAATTCTTAAGAATAGTAAATAAAAACTACACTTCTATTTCGAATGCTTTTTAGGAATGATTAAAACTTTACGATATTCCGGGGAAAAAACTCAAACCTTATAATACTGTGGGTTGCTTCAATCTATGGCTTCCTGAAACCAAAAAGATTATTCTGAATACCTATAATTTGGAGCATTACGTACATATGGATCAATCAATATGCAGAATCAATTCTATCTAAATATACTAGTTATTTCTAGTAATAATTAAAACTTTACAATATCTCATCGTATAATGCCTAATAAAAGCTTTAAATGTCTCAGAAAATACAGATATGTAATATTTCAAGATTTGAATAATTTATATGATTAAGTTTTTATAATTAAATCCAAGTATCTTAAATTATAACCGAACTGTTTTATTATTAATCTCTAAACAGAATAAAAATTCTCATTATATTAGTTTATTCGTTTTCATGTAACAAATTCCCTTATATTTGAAAAGTAACGCATATCAAGTAGTATTCTTGTATTAACGAGTAGTTTTACCTAATCACAATATTCATTAATATTTGCTTCGTTTATTAACAAAATACTAGAATTGCTAATTAAGCTAATGGTACTTCAGATCAACAAGCAATCTGTTTTCTGTTCCCATTGGATACTGGAAAAGTTATTCCCCAGTTGTTAAAATATTCACAACTAACAGATTAATCTAACTACATTATTGATTTTGGACATCATTATTCATTTGAGCACCCTAACAATCCATTCACTACATCACTAACAGAAATAATCAACTAATGTCCGCCATATGTCCAGTTCCCTGAACAGATGGTCACAATCGCTACCGTTTCCCAAGCACTCATCACCCTCCCACACTTACAAGACTCTACAAAGGCAATCCGAAATGAAATATCGCTCGTACTGAAAGAAGAAAGACAACCATAAAATTATTCGATAAGGAGCCCCCAATCTCGATTACGACACGAATTCAGTCACGTCCCTTCCCAGGTCACGACCCTGTGCTTCCAAATCGTTTAATTCGGATCCTTTTCTGGTGCATGTACTAGGGTGGCATCGTCCTCAGAGGATCATCCATCATTAGTTAACAAAGTCACACCTCTCCAGTCAGTGGTAAATTTTTCCTTGTAAAAAACATAAAACATTTACTGGGTTCAAGGTTTTTGATCCCTTTTTTTGAGACCGGATGGCCCAGTTCACTATATATCTCATGTTGGGTAAGAGGTGTCGGTGTCCGCCAGAATTGAAGGCCTCAGCCATTTTGGAGTAAATTATTATTTTCATCTCTTAAGTATCACGTGTATTGTTTAAGGTTGTAAACAAAGGCGTATCCAACAAACTATTTTTAAAGATGCCTAACATTTACTACAATTTATTATTATTGTTTGCCAGTTCTTGATATTTTACACAATTTAAGCCCTTTTTATAAAGCATGTCCTTGCTTCATGGGTGGATTTTGGAGATTTTTCAAGAGCATTGATGAAATTTATGGGTTTCTTATGCAGCATGTTAAAAATTCAATGATATAAAATTTATTTTATCTCATTTAATTTATTTATTATTCAATGGTATAAAATTTATACAATTTAGAGCTACAATAAAACCTTGTTAAGTCGGATAAATTGGAGCCGTGTCGATCCGGGTTATCAAAGTATTGGAAAAAATCAAATAAAATCAAATGTACTCACAGGAAATCCTTTGCGTGTGAAACAAGTAGAATATGAATCATATTTACTAAAATAAAAAGCCTATATTTGTGAACTATAAACTTGCGTTTAAAGTTGTTTTATTGTATTTTCCAATTAGGCAACGTAGCACCATATTCCATTTGCATTGGTAATAAAAGATAATTGATTGATTATCAGAATAACATTGAGAAGCAATATGAGAGGTGTTGGGGACGGATCTTGCAATAAAGAGCCTCGGTCAAGTGACGAGGACGACACTTGAGCTGTCATCTCCCTCTACAAACTTCTACACCTCGCTAACAGTTAGGCTTGGGACTTTGACATATTTAACTTCCATCACTTGATAAGATGTAGAACTATGGTGTTGCCTACGTTACACAGAATATTTATACGAACATTTCTCCCCCCTCCCCTTTATTTATGACCGAAAACCAACATAAAAAAAATATAGATTGTTTCCATTCTCGGAAATTTAGCCACATCTAGGAAATGGGATAGATAATTCCTAGAAGTCTTTAGGAGTAGAGGGCTTAGAAATCCCCAAGTGAGTAGTATGCCAGTCTATTTAAGGAAGTATGTGTCGTAGAGCCACCTCACCCCCGAGAGGTAAAGTTCTTTATCTCCGGGGTATGACACAGAAAACACCTTGGTTTGAAAGTTGGAACAAGAAAATACGAAAACATTCCTATAAATTAATATTGAATGCTGCAATTTGTTTTGTAGTTTCTAGAATGACGATAATAATTTTTCGGATATTTATATCGTCTCCAAAGTAGTTTCAGAATGTGCGTGGATATATCAAATACAAGTTTTAATTCAAGTTTAAATTTTTACCTAGAATAATTTTTTCCGATCTAGAACGCGTCAGACAAATGAGTGCTTAATGTATTACCGTTTTAACACCCGAATGTTAATCAGTAGTTCAAGTATGTTTATGTAGATGAAGTATGTGTTTTGACACGTAATCACATATTTTCTAACCTATCTAGCTCAACAATTTCATAAGAACTTCATAATGTACAGCTAAACGTAAGTATACTGAAATAAATATAAATATAGAAACAAAATGTCAATATGGTGAAGGATTGAGAATCATTTACTGGTGATATTTTTGTTTGAAGTAAAAAGATAAAGAGCATATTTTTTGTTATAGAATCATAAGTCAAGACATAAATAATAAGATTTTAAATATTAGATCTGATTAGATATACAGGCATATTTAATATATGTAGCAACTTATTTCGAAATTCAACACCTTATGCAAATCTTAGCTTCATTAAAACATAACTTGATTTTGATTGTTTGTTAATGTCGCTCTTAAAAGCAACATGGGGACTGTTCGCGACGGATCTCGCACTTTTGAACCTCGGTCCAGTAAAGAGGGTGAAACCAGAGCTGGCACTTCCCACTTCAAACATCGATACCAAGACAACAGGAGAACTAGGAGCCTTTACAGATTTTACGTACATCAGACCCGCTGCAATGCGTGTTTTTAGTGCTATCCGGACACGAACCTGTGATTAAACGATACAATGCTGGCTTTGAGTTAGCGAACATGACTAATAGGCTATCACAGTCCTTACATAATTGGGGATTGCCTACCTATCTAAAAGGAAAAACCTATCTAAAATGTTATCGATTTTGATTATTTCATTAAAAATATTATAACGAGTTTTTGCTACTTTATGAAAAATTACGAAAATCATGTGTATTTTAAAAAATTCTAAAAAAGGTCTCTAAAGTTCAAGTAAAATATTACAATTTATTACATAGATATGACTTCGAAAGAAATACTATTTTTGGACTTTTAAGTCAAATCATAAAAAAACATATCTTCAAGGAAAATCTGCGAAGTGACTTTCACAATCTTAATTTCATAAATGTATGGAAACTATTTCAGAGGCAAAAGATGAATATATGAATTAACACTTAAGAGAGCGTCTAAATCAACTATTTCACAACATGTTTTGAAGAGTATATTCATACAGATATAAAATGAGAGAAAGAGAAGCTTCAAATCTATAAATGGCTATTATAAATTCTAATAACTTCAGCAGATCTGCCACATACAATACGGTTTGGAGAAAAACAAGAAATAATTTATTACAAAGATTAAATGGACTGGAATGAATTTTCTACAGAAGAAGAAAATGAACAATAAATAATGAGCTTACTCGGTGTTTTAAGATTGTTACAGACATGTAACAAAATTTCAGCTGCATTTGAATAAAATAAAGTACAAAATTTGATACAGATTAACCTTACTAAGCAGTATAATTCAAGATTTGTTTATTTATAATACTTCCTACTCTCTGGAAATATTAAGGTAACTAATTACAATATTGTAATTTGTGTAGTATTTTTTATAGTATATTATTTCACATTATATGTATGCAAGATGTTTTGAAACTCAAGGATAAAAATTTAAGGGATTATAGAAAGACAAGACATCAAGCGGTAAGCCTCTAGACGGCGCTGTATTAGAAAGCATGAAATGCGAGTTTCTTACACATCGTCATTTCTACCGTGGATTTAAAAAGGCATGGGGTTGTACAGTAATCCAAAAAAAGTACAACGTACAGGAAAAAGCCATGCTTCCTGAAAGCCACAGCAGAAATGACGATGTGTAAGAAACTCGCACTGTAAGCTTTCTATTACAGAGCCGTCTGGCGGTTCGCCACTTATTCTCCGCCTGTGCATTGTTGACTGAATTTATTTGAAGAAACACACTGACTACTTCCTATAGCCTTCATAATTTTGAACCTTAGTCAAATGAAGAGGATGACAACTGAGCTGGCACTATATTCTCCTAACTTCCACACCGTTCTAAGGTGAGAACTTTGATCCACAAGATATTTAACATTTATCAGACTAGCAATACGATGGATCCTTAATGGAATCAGTGATGTATGTTGTGTTTGTTTATTATTAACGTCGCACTGAGAGGCAACACGAGTGATATCAGAAACAGACCTCGTAAATTTGAGCCTCGGGATAGGGGATGAGGGCGACACCTGAGTTGGCCCTACCCTCTACTAACTACAACACAAGACCCACGGGAGGACTTTGAGCCTCGACAGATTCGGCATGCATCAGCCCACTGACGAAAACTGCCTGCCGCGAGTACGCTAACATGATCACTAGGATTCTACCACATCCACTTAATGGAATCAGAACTCAAACATACGATTAGACAGAAACAACGCCGTCATGGGTACGAGAACATTGCCACCCAATCGTCAGGGCCACCAATATCTTGTGGAATAATGGGCTAATGATTATTACAAAAAATTGAACCTCAAAGTTTTGATGAGGCGTGGTACGGAAATGAGAAGAGTGAGGTTCCACCTCAAATGTCATTCTCGTCCCTTGATCGTGATTTCAAAGTAACGCAGTAAACCACCCATAGTCCTCCTACACCTGCTTTCGGAATTATTACAAAATTTGATATTTTCTCTATATAAAAATATATCCTTAAATCAAATTTAAAGTCGGAACTATAGTTACTACTACACGTTTTATAAAGACCAATTCAAGTTATATAACACAATCTATTAAAGTCGAAAGTGACGAAATCGGATTTTTTTCTTTGAATTCCCATCAACAACAGCCCCATTTGTAAAACTAAACATTTACTAGAGCCAAATAAAAGGGTTTGGCAAATTTCCTGACACAGGTTGTTAACCGTTCTACGTAAACGTACAAATTTGAATTTTCTCATTGTTTCACTTTGCAGATTCCCAATTTGTTATACTTTCACGCAGTGGAATGAGTTTTTTTATCTTGTTATTTTTTAACTTTATGTTGATGTTTTAGTGACTCAAAACTAACACCTGCATTTCGTTTGCAATGAAAATCATAAAGTTAAAAATTTAATACCTATTATGGTGATGAGAAGAAAAAAAGAATATAATACACAAATATTAAAATAATGAAATGATAAAATAAAAAATATTTAACAGCATTTTACTTAATAAAGAGTTTTTGCTGTGAGTGACCAAATATATATATATATATATATATATATATGCTAATATTATTATAATTACACCATAAATTATTTATATATATTTATGCATTAATCTATTTAAATTGAATAATTTATTATTAATATTAGTAATTAGCTACATTAATTAAATACATTTCGCTTAATCAATTAAGTAATAAGTAATTTGTTATTAAGTAAACGAGCGAATTAATTTTCATGATAAATACACCAAATTCTCATTTTATTAATTTTTATAAATATCACATTTGTGTCAGAAATAAATACTATTAAACTGCTGTAATTATTAGAATTATAATCCAATGTCCAAAATAAAAAAGTAAAATTATTGAACGGTAAATGAATGTGAGGGAGTGATTGTTTAATAACTGCGCACTGAGAAGCAACACTAGGGCTTTTGACGACGTACCTCGAAAATTTGAATCTCAGTCACGTGACGAGGACGACACCTGAGCTTCTCATTCTTCAAAATTTCACACCACGCCAACGGGAAGATTTGGAACTTCGACCAGATTTAACGTGCATCAGTCCCTCTACACGGCGGGTCTTTTATATTCTGAATTTGTAATGAATTTCAAAAATTGTTTTACAGAAAAAAATAAATTTGTAATTTAGATGGAAATATTTTTATCCTATACAGCGCTTTCTATAAATGGAAGTACAAATTTTAAAAAGTGGTGGGGCACATAAAAAACAGTTTAGTTCAGTTTTTATTAACGTCGCACTAGAAGCAACGTGAGGGCTATTGGCGACGGACCTCGTAATTTTGAACCACGGTTAAGTGACGAGAACTGAGCTGGCACCACCCTCTCCTAACTTTCCCACCACTCCAACAGGAGGACTTTAAGCCCCAACAGATTTAACGTGCATCAGCCCCGGCTATGCCGAATCCGAAGCCATGACCACTAGGCTACCGCGGCCATGCACATAAAATACATTGAGAATTGCTTAGCAATCCATGACCGGAAACTCTGTCATACGTCGGAAAGTGGCGCTGTTCACAAGAGAGCTAGAGGTGAAATAACTAATTTTTCTTTCTTCAAGCACAAGTTGACTCCTTCGTACAACATTATAAGAACAAGGGTGCTGGCAGATACTCACTTGGTGTGTGTATTTTCTTACGGCAATACACGAGCACCTCACAGTCTGCATCGAGAATGGTTCTCACAAATATGCACCAGACCGACATTTGTTTCCGCATGTGCATTACAATTTGTACGAAAATGAGTCTTTAAATGGTGATAAATTTAATGAGAGTAGAACATGAATGATTCATACGCCCGCCATGGAAGCATTTCATTTGCTCAAAGATGGATTGGGTATGGTGGACTAGTTGTCTAGTCCTCCCTCCCTTTCTTTGCATTTAAACAGCCTATATTTATTTCTAAGGGGTCATTTTAAGATGAAATACCTGTCGAGTCTAAAATGGATCTCTTTGTAAGAAATTTCTGCGCTGCTGTAGATAGCAAAAGCAAGTGTTTTTGACCGTGTGTCCGCCATTCATTTGCATCCAACGCATGCATCGTTCGTAAGATTGGAAAATTTGAATATCTGTAGCACTTGAAATTGAATAATCTACTACAACATTTGTTATATTTATGTGCAATTGATGTTTCCGATAATCTATGTCTTGCGTCTATTTAGTTTTCTTATCCCTTCTACCACTTTCCCATAACGTTTTTAGTCACAGTTTGCTATGCAATTCTCAAAACTCTCTATGTGTTCTATCTACCTATAACGTTTGCTTTTCTATTTATGGAATGACCACGACGAGTGATCATTGTCGTAGACTCGTGGTCGTTGTTGTTTTAGTCGAGTCATAGGTTCGAGCCCTGATGCCTTTAAAGACTCGCCGTATAGCGGGGCTGAAGTAAGTTAAATCTAGTCGAGGTTCTATGTCTCTCAGAAAGCGTTGTGCGGAAGTTTTAAAATGAAGGTAGCAGCTCAGATGTCTTCCTCGTCCCTTGACCGACGTTTATATTTTCGAGGTCCATCAATAACAGCCTTTGGGTGGCTTCTCACAGTGCGATGTTATTGAAACAATCAAACCAAACCTATTTATAGATATCTTGTACATGAATAAAGTTGTTAGCCTCTTATATTCGATTGACTTATTCCCTTGCCACTAAAGTGAAGCTCATGAAGGTAATTCCTCTAATTTATACTCAGAAAGATCTCTTGTTGCTTACATAAGTATAATATTCTTGCATGGTGTTTCGAAACTCAGGCTAAAATTGAAGGGGTGATAAAAAAAAAAAACTTCAAAACAAGCAATTTTTACCATGCAATGCATAGACAGAGAGCAAAAGGTGAATCTCTAAATGGCGCAGTAATGGAAAGCATAAAGCGCGAGTTTTCTTAAACATCGTCATTTGTACCATGGATTTTAGGAGACATGGTCTTTTCCTGATTATTTTACACCGGCAATGACGTGTGTGTGTCGCCGTCTGGCGGTTCACCGCTTGCCTCTCCGCCTTTGCATTGTATGGTAGAAATTGCTTATTTAGATGTTTTCTATCACCCCTTAAATTTTTGCTCATGAGCTTAGAAACACCCTGCATAGACTACAGATTCGAAAAACTAATTAAATTGTTAACAATAAACATAAAATTATGTAAAATAGACATATTTTCAAATGCAGAAAAAACTATACTTCATTAGAAGAGGTACATTACTGATAGCGCGTATATAATAATAATAAATAATTCATATCCCAAATTATAATAATACATGAAACATATGCTGTACTGTAAGTTTCAAATTTAATTACATTTCTTATAAACGTGTCAGTGTATTAATCGCTGTTGTTTATTGTGGAAAAATACGATTACAATTTTATATTAATTTGAATACAAAGCTGTTGTTTTATTTAATGCATTGTAACTATTTACAAGAAAAGAAAAGTAAAATCAAATTAATTGTCATTACGTAAATAAAAAAATTTGTCGATGTTTTTGGACCCTCATGATCCCACATATATCTTAAACAGCAACATTTTTATCAGATATCAACATTTTTTGGTAATTATACTAATACATTTATAAATGCCGATTCAGTTAAATAATGATACAATTTTCAAAGTTTTTTTGAGGGGGGAAGATACTTAAACTATGTAGCTCCGGGCTAAATAGTGTTGCAATTCCACCAAAAGAAGTGTTTATCCTAATTATCATAAATAATTACTTTACTATTAGCTTACTTAAGCAATTCTGATCTGTAATATCAACGATTTACTTATACGGTTATCAATACTAATTTCTTTCAGGAAAATAATGAGATAGTTTCAGAATTTATTTATTTTTTTTTTTGGGGGGGGGGTGGTTAAACAATTTATTCCGCGATTAAAATACTATAGTAATTCCGTTAAAAATAGTTTTATCCGAACTATCACAAATAGTAATTATATCATTACCTTACTCAAGTAATTCTGATCAACAATATGAACTATTTATTTTAGCGATGATTATACGGTTATTAATATACATTTCTTTAAAGAAAAAAAAATAATGAAACAGTTTTCTAAATTTTTTTGGAAGTATTTGAAATATTTGGCCTTCGGCTATGAATTACCAGTGTTTTATCAGAGCCATCACAAATAATTATTAAAAAAGATCTCCCCCATATCGCATTCTGATAAAATAACCCAGTTCTACATCGGTCTTCTTTGATGACCGTCTCCGTGCCTTGTTACGATTATTTATAGCGATGATATTTCATTTCTTTTGGTGATTTCTGTCATGTGACACAGTAGGGAAGAAATCACTTTCCTTCTGTGATGTAACCACTAAACATCCGTAATATATCAGGCGGCACCTTGAATTATTCATAAAGGGTAGCAATTTGGCATCCTTGGCGGCTCGACGGGATACCGTTTCAGGTATTTTCCTTGTTCATTTCAAATTGCCCTGTTTATTTCAGAGGATGACGCGTCCCCCAGAGGCAAGAATTTGCTACTGATCGCTATTTCTTAGTTGTATACATTTGAGCATGAAATATGTAGAATTTATTTTGAACAATTCATCGCAGCTATAAATACCAACAGTCTAAGTTTTAGTCGGTATAAGTGATTTTAAAAGAGTGTTTAGAATGCTTGTTTGACCTTATTAGTTATGATAGCTTCAATCAGATTTGGGTTAACATGTTTGGTTGGAATTCAGAAATGGATTACTAGCATCACCTTTCAGTTTAGTTTAGTTTAGTTTTTATTAACGACGCACTAGAAGCAACACGAGGGCTATCAGCGACGGACCTCGTAATTTTGAACCACGGTCAAGTGACGAGGACGACACCTGAGCTGGCACCCCCCTCTCCTAACATCCACACTACGCCAATGGGAGGACTTTGGGCTCGGACAGATTTAACGTGCATCAACCCCGGCTACACGGCGGGTCTTTGGCGGCCAAGGATCGAACACGCGACTGAACAAAAATCGCCGGCCGCTAGTCCACGACCTTGATCACTAGGCTACCGCGGCCCAGAGTATCCCAGGGGTGCTTTACCCGTGTTTTCTAAAGACAACAAACCCCATAGGAAAGAAAAAGATCACAAGGGTGTCTCAGGGTCATGATGCTTTCGTCATGATGCAAGGTCGGTGGTCCACGACCTTGACCACTCAGATGTTATATGTATGGATGAGCACTAATTGATCGGTTATTTATTAACTTCGCATTTAAAAGGAACGCGAGAGTTTATGGTGATGCACCTTGTAATTTTGAACCAAGATCAATACTTGAACCGGCACCTTTCTCTCCAAACTTCCACACCACGCCTCGACCGCTTAAACGTTTGTCAGTTATACTACAAGGCGGGTATTCAATAGAATCAGGGCTTGAAACCACGACTCGACAAAAAGAACGCCGACAGTGAATTCGAGATCATGATCACTAGGCTACTATGGACACTGTATGGATGAGATCCTAATACTGAAAATGTTACGAATCAAAATAAAGAACAGTTCTTCTGATCTTAATCTAAGTAGCATGAAGGTTCAAACAAGCTTGACTGTCGTTAAAATTGTCAGCTTATTTAAATCAATGTGGCATTAGATGTGTGTCATGGGATAACAGTAACTTATTTAGCCATACTGAGCCATGACGTTACGGTGTCCAATCAGACGCCAAAAAACGGTACTTGACTTAGTTTTGCCTCTTAGAGAAGTTCGAATTTGGATTCTATGTAAGATTGCTGTGTAAAATAATGGAGACTAATATACTTTAAATACAACTAGGTTGGTCAATACAACTAGTTAAGTGAATTATTTTTCGATATGAAAGAGTGAGTTACAGTTAGGGTGTATAACAAAAGAACCAAATCTGGTTAAGTTGAGTCACAAATTTGTTTAAACTGAAATCTAGTCCAGGGGTTGCTAATGTCTTTTGAAAAGGACCGTATTGTAATATTTTTGGCTTGGTGGGTCAGCTTAGCAGATTCGAAGATATTTACATGAACAATTCTACTCATAGAACAATATCAACATCAATTAAAAAAGTTTAATTTTTTTAAAATTACAAATAATGTTTTACATAACATTTACTATATATACATGCTAACAAGAAAAAATATATAAAACATTTCCATTTTTTATATATATATATCACCAAAAATATGGTTTAAATTAGTCGTGTTTTTTTACGATTGATAGTTATAAAATTTTGGGTTAGATTCACTTTTTTAAATGTCATTGTTAGGAAATCATCATTTTGCAGATCATTCGCTTCCATTTGAATGTATAATGGAAGCTTCTGAATTGTGTAAAGTCAAAGGGATTATGTATGAAATATGGAAATCTCTTTAGAAAAAACACTGTTGTAATTTTCCTTGTTGCAGATTTTCCATACAAAAGTAATATTATTATCGGGCTAGATTATTATTAATGGCATACTGGATTTAGCCTGCGTATCGCAGCTTTCTCACCTGTGACTAAACAAAAAAATCAAGAAAATGTAAAATTGGAAGGATGGTCGAAAATAGAGAAGAATCGCTAAAGTGTAATAGGTACACGACATCTGAGCTGGCACCCCCTCTCCTAACATCCACACCACACCAACGGGAGGACTTTTGGCCCCGACAGATTTAACGTTCATCAGCCCCGGCTACACGGCGGGTCTTTGGCGGCCAAGGATCGAACTCGCGACTGAACGAAAACCGCCGGCCACGAATCCGGAACCTTGACCACTAGGCTACCGCGGCCACTCCGAGTGGGAACATCGAAGGGACTGAAGCTCTTTGAAGGCCATCGGCTTCCAAAGGCTTCTCGAATATCCCTAATCCCTTCATAACCTGCCGAAATAGTTCCGATCCCCAACTGTTGACATCTTGGATCCGTAGTGCACTATGTGCGGAGCGGGGGGTTGGTCTCTCGAAATACGTTGATATCTTGGAGATCACATGTGGCTCGGGCAGTGCAGATGCTGAAAACATTGTGCTATTTACGAATTCGATAAGAGAAAAATGGGAATTATTAGGTGGAGAGAAACGACAGAACGTACTATGAGTGTCAAAGTTGGCAGATCGACCAACAAACATTAAAGAAGGCCGAATCAAGTAACAGAAACCTGGAATGTGGATATGCCACATACGTTACGAAGTCCATAATGCATTAAAATAAAACGTTTCTACTTTTCTTCATTTTTATCCCGGTCTAATCTATAATGTCTTGTTAGACTTATTTCACAAAATACTCAGATGCTTGATCTTTCTGCTCTTTATGTTTCGGCCAGTGTGATTTTTTTCCACCTCACCAGGAGAAGAGGCAATGTGACCTTGAGCGACGGAGATGATTTCAACCATCGATCCGTCAGTTCAGAGATAATCTGTCCGATCGCTTTTTCTGTACTCTTATCAACCAGTCCATAAAGGAACTATTGGAATAGTTATTAAAGCGCATTAGCTTCTGTCGTCGTTGTTGAGGAAAATCGCTTCATACTCCCTTTCCAATATAATGATACAATGAGAAACTTTCTGAACGATATTTAAGAGAAGGCTATGTTGTCACCAATATCTGTGCATGATGTACTTCTCCTCTCAAAAGTATTTCGTTTTGTGGCAATTTCCATTTAACGTCATCGAATGTCTTTAGTTGATATGGCGGGTCTAGTTGATATGTGCAATGTGGCCTCCATATCGTTAGTTGTGATTTATGTGCGGTTGTCTTAGATCCACAAAGGCAAGTTTTTGAGTTGGAGGTACATGCAAGCTGTAGTTTAAGGCTGTGCTGCCATCTAGAGTTGAAATCCTGGATCACCACTTCAGTGGATGTGATTTTTTTTTTGTCTCATTGTAGGGAGATTTTAGAGAATGACCTGGGGCGATGTAGATGATTTTAACCCTCTATCTGCTAATCTGGAAAAAAACTTGTGTGGTCCTATTTGTCTATGCTCATATCAACTCGAGCCAAAATGTATTTCTTCACGTGCTAATAATTAAGGCATATTAACTTTTGTCGTCGCTGTTGAAAAATGTATGCAGTTCATTATTCTTATCTCCGTTCCTCAAACTCCGTTTTTATTTTTGAATGTAGTGTGGTGTGGTGTTCCTCCCAAAAGGCTGGTTTGGTAGCTCCAAAGCCTTGATGGGTGAGATAGGTCTCTTTGGGTGAATCAATCAATGAATGCTTAAAAGTGAGTTTATTATGGTGTTTTAAAATACCGTGCATCACATTGAATAACCTTGTATTATGAATATAATATAAGAGTGCAAAAAACCAAAAGTCAAATAGACTAACGCATGTTGCAGTCTATTTTTGATGAAAAGTCGACCAAAAATTAATCCTCTTAAAAGAAGTTCTCTTTGCAAATTTTGTCTTTTCTATCTACAAGATCATTTAATCACGTCTAAGCATTGAATTGAGCACTAACACAATTATCTAGTCAATATGTATAGCAATGTTAAACATATACGAAAAGCATAGATTTACAGCGTCTAAAAACGTTTTTTAGCTTAAATTTTAATTGATCTTGTTATTTAAAATAACACCACTTCAGTGATTGCTTATTAGTATCGTACTGAGACGCAACACGAGGGCTGTTGGCGAAGGATCTCAAAATTTCTAGCCTTGCTGAAGTGTCAAGGAAGACACCTGAGTTGGGACCTCCTTCTTCAAACTTCAACACCATTTCAACGTCAGTATTTGGGACCTCAACCAGATTTAACATGCAACAACCTCACTATATGGTACATCTTTTGTTTTATCAAGGCTCGAATCTACGACTCGGCGAAAACAACACTAGTTTTGAATGACCTCTAGGCTACTACAGCCACAATGTCAGTTCAGAGGAACAGAATTGATAATGGCGATAAATGAAATCTTGGTGGGCGAACGCGTACATCAGCCATTTGGTTCAATAACTTTTCAAACTCCTATTCCATTGTTTTCAATTAGATTTATTAAAATATACAACTTTTTTTTTTTTTTTTTTTGCTGTTTAACAATTGCTTTTCATTTCACTAAGAGGGTAAAAATATAAAAGCTTACTTGTGCAATATAAAATAAAAACCCAAACATAGCATAAAATCTTTTTTAAAAGAATAAAACTTAATTATTTTAAAAAAAGAACATACAGTATAAGTTTTCTGTACTACGTATGAAGCGATGCCTTGTAATACAAGTATACACGTGCAAACAAGTTAGACTCTTTCATTCAACAATACCAAGAAAACGGCTTTCTGAATCGGAACTTTCCACTTATCTCTGTTGGTAAACAAAACGACAATCCACATCAAAACACTCACAATACGTGACGAGACACACGACAAAAATAACAATCCGAATCAAAAAACGACCTCAACAACTCGAGCATTAACAAACCTAGAAAGAATTCAACCGCACAGACCGAACGCTATCTGATTTCACATCAACAAAAAAGAAGCCACCAGAACAATTCCGAGCATTTCACTTGCCACATTACTACAGAGCAGGGTAAAGACTTCTTCTGGCAAAAAGGCAACACACAATCGTTGCCAGTGTTTACATTTAATTGGCGAATGCTGCAAACTGCGGTCGATAAGAGCATAAAGAAACGCTTGTTCCACGTAATATAAACGTCCAATTTGTCCTGTGGAAATGAACTGGCAGACGTGGAACGGTAATGATGTCACATGACGTTTGGTGACCTTTGTTTTTATTTTATCAGTGGTGTTCCGATAGCCCCGGGTGGAAGTGTCGATGATAGATTTGCTCGGGGATGGGCGTGTGAAAGGTTACACCCACGCAGTTCGATAAAATTCAGATTTGGAAGATGAGTGATTGTTTATTTGGGATGCACTTGAGATGAATTCATTCTGCGTGGAGAGTGATGAAATATTATCTTGATGCATTTTTTTTTCATACTTTTTGGAGAATTTCTCCTCTTGAGAGAAGTGGGGTTATTCACACCCCAACCATAAAAAAATATTTGCGGTACTTTTTATGTTACATTTTTTTTTGAAAAAATACAGCTTTTGTTTTTCAATAATTTGATAGGCTTTAAATTTTTGGTGACGCTAACGAAACCAATTATTTTCCCTTCAAAAAGTGACATCTGCTAATTTTTAGATAATAGTCCATGCATTCATGAAAACCCATATTTCTTAGTAGTTTTTATGTATTACAAGAAAATCCGGCAATGATTCGCTATTACTACATTGGAGTATACATATGAATAAAATAAAAATACAATTGAAGTTCAACATCAATTAATTCATTCAGTTAAAATTATATGTATTGAAAAATTGGATGTTAGTGCATTTTTTCCCCTGCCTGATTTATATGTAAATAAAAGATGACGAAAACACGATTCTAAATTTTGAAACAGTCATGACATAGGAACAAGAATTCACTCAGTAAAGTTTATTTATTTCATGTTCAATGAGAAAAAGGATATTACATCGAGATTCGGTGGATGTGTGTTCATTCGCATCCGCAGCTAAAGCAGAAGGGAAATAATAGTTACATCATGAAATTTTAGGATGCCACACATGCGTCTTTTCACCTTCGTGGCAAAACAAAAGATGAGACAGAAACTTTCCCTGTTTGGAATTTAAATGTAAGGATTTATTCTGCTCGCGTGGTATTAGATTTAACGATATTTAAGTATTTGATCTGCAAATAAAAAGTCTAGTAGTAATAATTACTACGGGTTTGAAACCATGGGATAATGCTGATTAATGAAATTCAGGGCACGTGGTTACATAAATTAAAATCACAAACGGATTTGTATCAGAAAATAAGACGATCTTCGCACTATGATAGTTAAAGTTATGGATAAATTAGAAAAAAAAATTAAATTGAAGTGAAATCATTACAAGCAAAGTGTTATGTTTTCAACAAAATAGGTAAATTAATTTTTAAATCTAAATTGAGAACACACATACGAACATTATCTATCATTACCTAGAAGATTGAAAAGATCGGGAATAAACTCTTGAAAACATAACTTATATAATCTTCTTTTTCTGAAGAACACATTTACTCAAGTATATTTGTTCTTGATTTCAAGTAAGAATGAAATTAACAACAGGATTACTTAAAATTTTCTTCGGTAATTAACATAATTGCAACACGCAACTGTGTTATTTCGCTAGTTTACAACTTATCCATATTAGAAAATCCCTTTTCTTATTTTGCATTTTTTTTTTATTTCTAGTATATTGGTGCCTTTTCCCCGAAATTGTTACAGTACGTTGCTCGCTTTTTGAAAATGGGAATTACCGCGTCTCAAAGTTGCGCTTAAAGACAACGGAACAGGCAACCTAAAAACGGGACATATGGACCCATTAGTCATAGTAGTTCTAAAATATATGTTTCGATTGAATTATAAAACGAATTCTTTCTTGTCCAGTTGCACTCTTTTGTTAAAGGAACCCGAATGAGTAGTTTTTGTTTAAATTCATGTCATTTGATTTATTGAATTAACGCCTCACTGACTGCTATTAGCAATGGACTTAATAATTCTGAATCTCAGTCAAATAATAGGATGGATCTGACAGATTGGTTTTATTGGTGCAAGGATCATATTTGGAAAAGCTGCGTTAAACATTCGTTAAGTTATGAAAAAAATGTGCATTTGAGTTTTAGACTAGACTGTGTAAATTCAAAAATGAAGATAAAGGATGGGAGTGGAATCACTAAGAGATGGGTCGAAAATAAAGAAAAATTGCTAGGACATCTCGAGGGAGCGTTAACCACGTTTACTAAAGGTATGAAAGCCCCATGGGACAAAAGGAACTTTATTCGGGTTCCTCGGGGTAATGAATACAACACTTAAGATAAATACGGGATTCACAACCACCATGCAAGCTTCTGAATTTGTTTCTTACTCTCTTAACATTCACAATATGCTATGTGAGGATTTAAAATTTAATTCCATTTTATATACAATAGACAATTTTAATCCGCATGTTGGGTTTCTAATGAAACAGGATCTGAATTCATGACTTGACTCGAAAAAAATAAATTTACATCCATGTAAAAATAATTTCAATGTTTCGTATCACATGATTATTTAAATTGTTCTCTGCAATATGCTGCGAAGAACAGATTTTGCCACGAAAAGGATTATTTTTCTTTGTTTTTAATTTAACATATGTTACGTGATCTTTACCAAAAGTCCCTTAATTGTCTATAATAATACCTAATCAATATTACAATTATTGGACCCCAAAACATTCCAAGCAGCAAATAAAATTCAAAAGCATTTGCTTGAAAATTTTGAAGCAAAAAAACTGCTGCCTCACAACTGTCTTAAAACTATATGCAAATTTTTATTCATTTTCAATCATTTCTTGATTACTGATCACATATAATTTAAGGTAATACATCAATCGATAGGTAAATAATATGTTTAATTTTTATAAATGCTTTATTTCGCACCCCCCCCCCCCTCAAATAAATAAATAAGAGAGATTTTCCACGGCATATGTTTAGAAAATTAAATTCTTTAAGATAAGAAAGAACTTTTAAGATAAAAATTTGAAAAGAGGTCAGTTACGAGATTTAGTAGTTGACTAATAAGAATATAGGACAGTTTGTTTACATATACAGTTCTAATTCGGATAGAAATGCTAAAGTCCAAAGGTTGTGAATTAGATTTTGGAAAGTTCAGGTGGTAATAAACAAATTAGATTTGCTGAAATTATGTTGTAGTTGAGCTGCAGAATGTGTCTGACCACGCGTTTTGAGTCACGGATGACACTGGTGAGGATGATATTTGAGCGGGGGTACCTAAATATCCTAATTTCCAAATCTGACATGAAGGCTCTCAGACGTAATTGAATTTAACATTCACTAACTTCCATTATTTACTATGATGATATTCAGTGTGTAAACGAGTAATCAGAAAATAGACCACTACTTTAACAATAGCGAAGGTAATATCAGTGCATTCATATACAATAATTCCGATTTCTTCGTGCGGAAAATAGCGATGCAATAGTAATTATAATATAAAATATCCATGAAAAGGAGATTCCAATTATATACAACTTTGAAATAATCTATTATACTTAAGAAATATCGTAATATCCTTTAAAATTAGACATTAGATTTAAAAAAAAACAATACTTTATAGATATTGCATTATAATTATTTCTTTTAACTAAAAATCAAATGATATTAGAACCCACAAGCAACGATGAGACAATCTAGTCAAGAGATTGCAACTTTCAAATCTTATTGGAAACATAAACGAAACATCGGCTGAAAAGTGATATTCCTTTGATGTTGAAACTCATTTTACATAATATTTCAATTTAAAAATTTCTTTTAAAATCTTACTATTTGATAGAAATAAACATTTCCATAGCATTTGCATATATAAATGTGTCTTCGTGAATTCCTCGATGAATACTGTTTTAATAAAATAAAATGACCAATTTTATTACAATTTAACGTTTTCTTCTTGGATAACATTCTACCACGTTATTTAATTTAAAAATTCTTGATATTTTTTATTAAGATGAGAAAGCGTAACATTTCTGCAACTACTCATTTGATACTATGTTTCATAGATTTGATAATTTTTTTTTGTATGCAATAAAATATTTTCTAAGTAAATTCACGTAATAATTTCCACATTTTTGGCTTTAACTTTCAAAAATTCAATTTTGAATTCAAACGGATTGTTAAATGCTTTCATGATAAAAACATTACCGCTCCAAATTGGAAGGTTTAAGAACATTACTTGTGCTTGTTTACGGAGGTACAAGTTTCGTAATTTCTAAGTTAAAATTATTCAATAATGTGTATGAATATGCATAGACTACTCTTAACGGATTGCGGTTCAATAAATTTTCTTCCTTTGTTTATACCTTCCTTTCTTCTTTTTTTTTAATGGTTGAGCTATTATTTTGAATAAGGGTTTCTGCTTATTTTTTGGATTCATTCTATCTTATTGTCAGGTGATTCAATGAAGTGTGATAGTTGGATAAGTAATACTAATATGAAAATGTCGTCTGTCCTAAGCCTGAGACAATATCGGAATAATTTTACCTTCATTTTTTATTTTAATGTCTCAATTCTTGTCTTCTTTTAAGCTATGCTTTGTAAGTCTTGGTATGGTTTTGATGTATTGATATTTGATGTAATTTTTTAATAGATCCACTGATATTGAATTTTTAATTAATTACATATTTAATATGTATACTTAAATATTGCGTAATATATTTTTCGCAATTTAACAACTTATTACATTATAATAATTTGTGTGTGTATGGTTTAAATTACAGATAACCTATTTTTAACTGTTTAATGGTTTTTTTCTTTAAAATTTTATTTTACTATACGTTTATTTTAATGCTGCAATATTTGTAATTTAATGTTTTAAATATTTACAAAGTTTCATTTTTTCACTAGCTATAATTTGTAATTGCAATGAATTTATATACTGCATTGCAATTACAAATATATAAATTATTATTATATAAAAATTAAAAATATTAAAATATTAAAGATAACGTCTATTTAACATTAATTGTATATATATGCGTGTGTGTGAGCGACGCCATATTAAAAGTCCTAACAATGTAATAATTAGTAATATGTAATAATATCTAACACATTCATAATCAATTTAAATAACTTTCTAACAATTTATTCCTCGAGATAATTTACTTTTTAGAAAATGTGTAACTGCTGCAAATCACGATAAATGAAATTATTAACACTAGTAACCAAAGCGAACAAAAATATTCGCATCTTTTCTATTGCGTGTCAACACATCATACACTACTTCCCTACTTCAATACAGAATTCACGCGGTGACAGAGGGGGAGGGGAAGAGGACACCCCCCATCCGCACCGAAATCGAATTACGCCATCTGCCGAGGCGTTTAATAATTAACGAAAGAAGGCTGCACTTAATTTAATAAAAGGAGAAATTATCGCTAATAATTGGGTTATAATTTTGGTCGCCGAATAAAGCTATTGACAATCGTTTCCCCGTTGGGGATATTGCGAGGACCATAAAATTCTACGGCTCCTGGTGTTACGAGGCGTTTATACTTTATGGAGGTAATAAGAGTACGCAACTCTGGCGTGCGGGTAGTAGATGTCCACAGAGTTTAGTGCTCGGGATGTCGATTCACTTGTTGCGTAATGACGTAAAAAAGGGACCACTTGTTGATATACAGAATTGGATTCTTTATCTGTAGCGTAGAAAGATTTAGGAATGATTTTTTTAGTATTTATTTATCTTTCAATGACGAAGTGAGTCACGAAACATTGTTGAAGGAATTTTCGATGAAGTCGGATAATTTATATGATGCGTTACAGATGTTGAAATTTTCCATCATATCTAATGTAACCATTCACCCCACCCCCCAAATAAGAAATCTGCTAATTTTTTAATAATGGTTTTTACTGTTATCACATATTTTTTTTCTTTGAAAGGGAAATTCTGCTCATTTTTAAACAATATTAAATCCGTAACTGATTATTTTTCTTTCAGAACAGGCCATCCGCTATTTTTTAAGCAATAATTATTACAGCTATCATTTAAGTATATTTGATGATTTTTAAATAATGATTATTATAGTGACCATTTATTTTTTCCTGAAAACGGGTAATCAACTAATTTTATAGGATTGAATGGGCATTATATAAAAAAAAATGCTTATTTCTTAACGATTTTTTATTTGTTATTGAAAAGAAGAGGAATGAATGCTTGAAAGTAAACAATTTATGTTATCTTATTTCTTGAAATAGCAAATTTGATTAAGTGTATTTCATGTGGATTTCAAATGAGAATGAAAGTTTTTTGACAAGATTACTAAGTATTACTTCAGCAATTAATATAATGTTAAGAACTGTAGCTTTATCTGCATTTCTTCGATCGTTCACAACTTATTCACAAGTTAAAATACCCTTACCATGGGCGCATTATTGTCTTTTATTGAAAAAGGAAAATGGACATTTCGGCATCCGAAGCTGTGCTTGGGGACAAATGGACAGACTAACTAAAAACGGGATGTTCTCGTTCCGAGAGAAACACATGGTCACATTAGCTAAACAAATATTTTGTTAATATACAGTCTTTATTATATTCTCTTGTTTTTTTCTGGAATTTCAAATCAATGAAAAGTTGGGAACAAATTTACAAGCAAGTAGTGCGAAATAAATCGTAAAATGAAGTACTGCAAAAAGTAATAAACGCTATGCGTAATTAAAACGTTAAAGTATTAATATATCATATATATATATATATATATATATATATATAATTATTCTAGCACGATAACTTTAACAATGTACTTTCTCAAAATTTGTGAGATCCAATTCCAATTTGTGTTGAAAATATTATTCTGCATTATTTGTCATTGTCAAGATTAAAAGACTTTGCATTTTATGGAAGTTTTTTTTTTTTTTTTTTTTTTTATAAATTATAACAGTAATAAAAAATCTTGCATAATGACGCAAGAAAGGGACCATTCGTTGAACTGGATTGTTTATCTTCAATGTAGAAAGATTTAGGAATTATTATTCTTTCATTTTTAATGTTTATAAATCTTCCGATGGTGAAATGAGTCGGGGAATATTCTTTAGCGAATCTTCGATCAAGTACATACCGTAACCCGATAATTTATATGATATAATAGATGTCGAAAATTTCCGATATTACTAATGTTTTTGTTAATGTTACCATTTTCCATATATTTCCTTGTTATTCATGGAATTTCTAATCATACAGATATTGTAACATTAGTGGAGAGTGTATGAATAAGTCAGAAATCCAAACATTTGCTTAAATATGTGGCAAAAGGTTTTTTTTAAAACTAAATTATAATAAAACAATAGATTGAATACAATGTAAAATGATAAGATTAGAATCTTAAATATGGTACAAAAAGCCAGTTTTATGTAAAAATGCAAGAAAATTTCAATGGGTCTTCCATTCAAATCATGTACCGCGGATTTGCGGCCGACGGTTTTCGTCGAGTCATGGGTTCGAGCCTTGATGTCACTAAAGACCCGAGTATAGACGGAGCTGATGTTAATTAAATTTATAGGGCCTAAAGTCCTTCCGTTGGCGTAGTGTGACTGAGGCTCAAAATTACGAGGTCCATCACCAATAGCCCTCGTGTTGCTTCTAGTGCGACGTTAATAAAACCAAACCAAATTCCGTCAAATCAGGTAAGTTGAAAACAGATGAATTAATGAATTAACAGTGGGACATTTTTTTTATGAAACACTTAAAAAGGAAATAAAATTTTATGAAAAGTATATTAGGATTTTGGAACATATTTACAGGCAAGAATGGTGAAGAAGTAAGTGCTATATAAATGACAAACACTATACGTAATTAAAACTTAAAAGTATTATTATGAAACTAAATTCTGAACCACTTAAATACGATGATTTTAACATTTCATTAGAAATATGAAAGCCCTCCCAATAAATTGTGAGATAAATATTTTCATCCAGTACTCTTTTTTTAAAGATTCAAACATTATATTTTAAGATGGAGCTTTTGATTAATTATATAACTGTAATAAAAATTTTGAATGAACTTGAAATTTCGACAAGAATAATTTTCAAATTATAATAAAACATTTATGAGGTATTGAATGCTATAACTAAAATAGAATCCCTTTTACTATCATTATTCCTATTTTTTGCAAGTTATCCAATTATTTTAGCATTTTTACAATTTTCTAAATAATGTTAATATTTTTTTAAAAAATTAACACCATTTAGAATAGTACTTTTCATTTTTTCCCGTATGAAGTTGGTTTTATTTATATCTAAATTCTTGCAATATTCGATTTGGATTTTAAAAAAAATAGAAGCAATTTTTTCACATCATAATTAGTATTCATAATTTTTGTAAGGTAAAATTGAGTTTTATTTTGAGCAAAATAATGAATTTAAAATTTCACTCCTTTAATTATTATTATACAATGTTAATTATGTACAATCTTAGAAACACACAATTAAAAACTACTCATAGAATTTTAGAACTAGAATAGATTCAGTAGCCTGAAAAAAGAATATCGTAATACTAAAAATATATAAGAATATTTTTTTTTATTTAGAACTATTTAAAAATTAACGAAGAATATTTACTACAATTTAACAGGCAAAATTTTTTTTACGCTTAAAAATATTTCATGAATTTTTATTTCATCTCCACTTATATTCTTTAAATGTGAAATGAGTAGATGAAACAGTTTAACATCGAGAATAATATGGATAATACGGATAAATGAAAGTTTTTCTTCAGTTATACTAGACAATTGAGAAAATCCAAACATTTTATATACAAAAATAATTACAAGAATTTATTTGTAACATTTATCCTAGATTCCAAATAACTTGAAAAAATGGGCATTCAATTTGTGGCAAGTCGACAATTATTCTGGATATACAAAAAACTTCATCATGGAGCAGCCACATCACATGTTATAATTTCCTGATCAGCACCGGAAAACTCCATCGCAAAGGACATTTTTGTTCCGAAGAATTAAGTTACATAACTGGTCACATGTTTTCTACATTCAAAATAAAAATGGAAGTACTCTGCATATAGTAGGTACCGTAAATTTTTAAAATCTCAATTTTTTTTATTCTGTTTTTTACATCTTGTTCTATATATTTGCTTTATATTTCAAGAACAAAATTAAATTAAAATATCTAGTGCTTGGGAGCTGTTCATTAATTATAGATTGATTGTGTTGTTAAATTTCCTTGCATGTAGTTTATGCCAAAAGGAATTTATATTAAAGTTACTTCCAACTAAAATAATGTTCAAAATTGCATCAAAAGCATTTACAATGGTATTTAGTGAACATTTTTATTTTTTACCCTCATAGTTATTCTGGGAATAGATATCACGGTTAAGAGAATAATCAATATATTAATACGACTGAAGTATCAAATCTTGTGTTAAGGATTTTTTTCTATTATATTTTCTATTTTTGTTTTTAATCAGTTTTCTTCTACTCACATTATAATTTTGTCTGGGTCGAAACTTTAAAAGCTTTTTTTCTCACATTTTAAAGCGATCAATTGAGCTGAAATTTTTTGTGCACGATTGTTTTGGATAACAATACGATAATTTAACTATAATTAATAATATTAATTGAATAAAACCGACTATTTAAAGAATTAACTTTTACTTTTAATTCCAATTGTTGGCAACGTGAAACAATTGAATAAAGAAACCAGCAAATTAAACTATCTCCTCGTAAAATTTTCAGGTATGAAAAAAATTATGTTTCTCAAAGTGTGAAGTTTAAAAAAACTTGATTTTTATCAGGTTAAAAAAAATTGTTTCTTCAAAAGAAAAATAAAAAATAATAATAATAATAAGGAGTCAAAATCAAGAATGCCCAAGATATTATTAAAATTAGATGAAGTGTAGATTTCCCAGAATTCTGTTAATATGGTACTTTTTGTAACTTGAAACTTCTGAAGTATTAATAACATCTTAATACACTATTTGTAAGTTTGGATGTATATTCATAAGTTGAACAAAATACAAACTTTATATTATTTGTTTCTGCTATAAAGATCGAAATTTTAAACTATTTGTAGTATAATAGGTCATATCTCGTCGATTTTTGTCAAATATGCCATAATCATGAAATTAAATGGCTTCATTTCTTGAAGAATTATTTTAATGTAGATTATTTTCATAAGTGGAAATTCTTTATTCCCCCCATCAGAAAAATTCGATTTTTTATTTCTTGAGTAGAACTTTGTTTTAGAATTCTGTATTTCTTCCAACATACCACCCACCCACATATATATATATATATATATATATATATATATATATATATATATAAACAAAAAACGTAAATTGTGCCTGAGACAAATAAGTTATGTCAATCATTAACCTGAGCATATATAGAAATAAATTCAAGTTCCTGAGTATGTGTATGGATTAGTTTAGATTTTTATTAACGTCGCACTAGAAGTAACACGAGGGCTATTGGTGTCGGACTTTGTAATTTTGAACCACGGTCAAGTGACGAGGACGACACCTGACATGGCACCCCCTCTCCTAAGATCCACACCACGCCAACGGGAGGAATTTGGGCCCCGAACAGATTTAACGTGCATTAGTCCCGGTTACACGGCGGGTCTTTGGTTGCCAAGATCGAACCCGCGACTGAACGAAAACTGCCAGTCGTTAGTCCACGACCTTGACCAAAAGGCTACAGCGGCCCAAGTATGTGTACAGAAACGGCATAAAATCAATTACGAAATTTACATTTAGCGCTATAAAGAAACCCTTTTATTTCATTTAATCCACCTTAAATGGTCAAATTACAAATATTAATAATTAACAGTAATTATGTAACTAAGCATTTCTAAAATTGCAATTCTTAAAATTTTATATATATATAACACATGAAATGATAATATTTGTAAATTTTATGAATTTACTGACATTAATATTGATTGGTTTAATTAACTTTGCACTTGAAGCAATAATCGGGCTATTGGCTGTGGAATTCGTAATTTTGAACCTCGATCAAGTGACGAGGACGACACCTGACATGGCACCCCCTCTCCTAACATCCACACCACGCCAATGGGAGGACTTTGGGCCCCGAACAGATTTAACGTGCATCAGTCCCGGTTACACGGCGGGTCTTTGGTGCCAAGATCGAACCCGCGACTGAACGAAAACTGCCAGTCGTTAGTCCACGACCTTGACCAAAAGGCTACCGCGGCCCATGTGCACAGAAACGGCATAAAATCAATTACGAAATTTACATTTAGCGCTATAAAGAAACCCTTTTATTTCATTTAATCCACCTTAAATGATCAAATTACAAATATTGTTAATTAACAGTAATTATGTAACTAAGCATTTCTAAAATTTCAATTCTTAAAATTTTATATATAAATAACACATGAAATGATAATATTTGTAAATTTTATGAATTTACTGACATTGATATTGATTGGTTTTATTAACTTTGCACTTGAAGCAACAATCGGGCTATTGGCTGCGGGCCTCGTAATTTTGAACCTCGGTCAAAGGACGAGGACGACACCTGAGATGGTAGCCTCCTTCTCCTACCTTCTGCATCAAGTCAAATGGGAGAACTTCAAGCTTCAACAGATTTAACTTGCATCACTCCCGGCTATACGTCGGGTCTTTAGCGGCATCAGAGGCTTGAACCCACGACTCAATGAAACCGCCACCGGCCAGTCCATGACCATGACCACCAGGCAGACACAATATTGATCTTATAGAATATTAGATAAGCTTGGTCCTTATCGCAGATACTCAATATTTCTACTAGCATTAATATATTTACTACCAAAATTATTTCCTCTTCAACTGAAATTTTATATATATATATATATTTTTTTTTACTATTAATTTACACTCGGAAACACATAAGTTTTATTTATTTCAAAACATTCTACTAGTAGTTGCTATGCAACAATTAAATATCTACTAAATATGAACTATAAACAACTATAAATATCAATAATCTAATAAAGACTGCGTGACTACATATAGGACCCTAGACATCTTTTTTTTTAAACGTTGACAATTGGATTTATTTCTCCTTGTTAGAATTGTTAACGTAATTTTCTGGCACACGCCCAAAAAAATAAACGAACAATGCAATCTTTTTTTTTAACTACCAGAAATAAGTCTTAATATGATTATGTAAATGAAATGTTGGAACGCATCTACACTAATAATGATATTTTTGTTAAAATAGTTATTCAGTAAAATGTTTCTATTTAAAGGTTAAAAAAAAATAAATGATTAATTTAGCTTTAGAAATAGTTTCTAAATGACAGATGAAAAGAAATCTAGTATTAATGACATTGGAAATTAAAGTTAAAAATTAGTATTCCTGGTTATAAAGTCTTAAAAAATTATTATACTATAATTTAAAAGAAAATTGCGAACTAAGTATAAATTTTTAAAAAATATATTTTGGATAATGTATTGCTTTTACGAATTATAAATATTTTTTATCGTTATATATTAATATGAAATTTTAAATTTATTAATTTAATCTCCCATTTCCAAAAAGTAGATTGAATAAAACTAACTTTTATGAAGCACTCAAAATGAATTATTTAAGATAAGTAGATTAGAAATACCCAAAGTTTAAGGTTACTTAAAAGTATTTTGAAATATAAGTTGCAAACATTATTGTACTTTAAAATTAATTTAAATATTTTATTAACTTTTGATTCATTATGAATTGAATTTGAATTTGAATTCGAAAAAGTTTTTTTTAATACTAATCTTCTCGGATTACCTTTTTAAAATGATAATTTTATGAAAATAGTAATCCAATAAAAGACTTTTATCACATATATTTAAGAAAAATAAGCTTACTGAATTAATTGTTTTAAGAAGAACTTTTATAAAACAGATAAATGAAGAGCTCTAGCATTTATGGTTCTGGAAATTAAAATAATTTTTGTATTCCTGGTTCTAAATTTAAGATATGAAACTGTATCTCTCTTTACTCCGGCACGACAGTGATGGATTAGCAATCTGGCCGGATTATCAAGCATCGATATTTTTAACTGATAAACCAAACATAAATTGTTCTAAATAAATATTTAAATTATTAAAACATGTGTTTAATATGTTATCGAACATTATATGAACCTGTGCAGATGATATAAATACCCAACAAAGTGTTTCGTCTCATTCTGGCATCAAAACTAAAATTAAATAATGAAGTATCAATTTAATAGGATATTGTTGCATAGCGATAAAAACATAACGCGCAAGAGAAAATTTATGGAAAACAATAATAGTTAAAATAAGATGTGATGAGCTACTTTGGTCATATCATTAAGTTTATTAGTTTTATTAGCTCATGAAGAACACATGCTAGACTACTAGAGTATTTCACTGCATTGTACGCTGTATGTTCATTGTTGAAATGTTGTGCAAAAGCTATATGTAACGTGCTAGAAATCAAGAAATACTACACTGAAAAGAAAACTGATAGTTACGGCGAACAATATTTGAAAATGTGATAGAGAGCCCCACTTCTCTCATATTATTCACTGAAAACTATATAATTATAAATTAACAAGGACAAAAGGATCGTATAGTGGGAGAGAGGAGGTTTTCCGATCATAGATGAGAATCAAATATAATGAATAACGATTACGCAACGAAAAGATGATCATTTGGTGCATTCTCATTAAATTTATTAAAACGAATAGTATTAAAGTTGACTGTTACATAACTGTAATTTACATTACTGAGGTATGACAAGTGGTGCCTAGATGTGTAGATATTGATAAATAACGTGACATATTGTATGTGAAACGCCATGTGTGTCGTGAAGTGTGCGTTGAATGTTCTATTAACATGCGAATACCTTTCAATTTCGAGTGAGTGTGTGCATCTCTTGAATTCGTTGGAATCTGTGTGTCAAATCTTGGTGAACTTCTTATTTAAATACGTCATTTGGAAGGATACAGGATTGCCACAGAGAGAAAGAAAGTGTCCGAAAGAATCAATAATACTCCTAATTATTGAGTGTTCAATGACCTTCTACGGATTTTTGAGCTATAAATTCAAAAAGCTCAAGTGGGATCATCCCAATTTAGAATCCGTTTTTTCATGATCATGAGGACCACGTATCAAATACGAGCAGCATTGCATCACCACCATTGCAACATCACTTCTACACTAATGCAAAATTTTAATAAGAAAAAAAAAGAAAATTCTTTTTCTGATTCATAAAAATAAATGGAAAAAATGACATTATGAAGTACACAAAATATTGAAACGCAAGCAGCAGAGATGAAAATCAAAGAAAAAATATTTTTGAGAGCTGCTTCAAAAATATTTTAAAATGCAAGATGTATGAATTATTATGCTTCAAAAATTAATTCAAAAAACTTATTATCTTGTAATCATTATTATTTGAAACGTTTGGTTATGTGAATCTGAAAAAAAACTTTCCATAACTTTCTTCAGTATTTATCATCTTGCTATACGTTTTAAATACTTTTGTCGTTTGACTTTCTGAAACTGTTCCGCTATATTTTTGCAGTTTAAATGATTATTCATTGTTAAGTAAATTTTCTTAAGATTTTTCTCGAAAATAAAACCAAACTAATACGACAGGAATCAAAATGTATGGAAACCATTATTATTCCATGCACATGTTGTTCGTTGCATTCAAAATTTTTCAATTTCAAAATCGATGTTTTTTGGTCACGTATGAAATATTTGAAACATTAAAAGCTTAGAGTTTCGAAATTCTGGAAAACTTCAAAGACATAATATAAAATATGGCAAAGTCCTTTCGTGACTCGCATCATTAATGTATTTAAAACTATTTTTCTAAGTAAACCATTTTTAAAGTAGAATTCATACAAAACGTTTTAAGACAAATAATAAATTTTGCGTGAGTCGCTTATGATAATTTGCTTAAATTTAAAGAAGTATTTTAAGGATAAAGTGGATGTGGATTCGGAGAATTGAAATTTTTCGTTTCATTAGTCCTATTGTGTTTATAATACAGAAATTGATCTTTCCCTATAATGCGTTTCTATTATTCATGAGGAAAAGGCTTTTTTGTTAAAGTCTTATTTCAATTTCGGGGTGTGACCGTGGTAGCCTAAAGTTTATGGTCACAAAATCACGGCCTGATGTTTTTTAAAGATTCTTCACTTCGTGGGATGGATGAAATTAAACCAATCAAGGTTGTGGTGGCTCTACTTAGCCACTTGCCACCTTCTCACCATGCCATGAGACAGCACGTTCCACTTGTCCCTTCTCATCTTGTCACTAGGCGGCACTTTAGAAAAACTAATTTCTGTATGTGCGCAGTTGTACAAATTGCGAGTATTCTGCATGTACACATGCGGTATTAGTATTTGTACCCGTGGAACTATTGGAAGAACATAGAAGAAAAATTCTTGTCTTGCCGATCCGAGTGCTATCCTGGTGATTCGTGTATAGTCCACCTCAGCTCCTGGGCCTTCCCTTTTCTCCACTGACGGTCCAAATCTGGTGAGTTTATCCTGGATTATTTGCAACTTATTGAACTGAGCCAGTTGAAATGCGGTATATTCTTACACATCTAATTCCCCTTCAAGGCTCCAAGTTATGCCATTGGAATTGAAGGGGTAATACGATGCTTATAGCATATACCAAACTTCAACTGACTCAGAATGGAAAGTTGCAAAAATCCAAGTTAGCTCAATATTTAAAATATTATTTGTCATTCATCAAATATTATTGTGAATGAGTGTATCACTCGTTTGAATAGAACCAAATATGAAGTTAGTTTAAATATTTATACAGGGATACATCTTGCATCACGAAGTAAAATTGCAGAAATCTCTGATTAATTAAAAATCAGAATGAATTCAGATGAGGTTTAGGATGAAGTCAGCAAATATGGTGGTCGATGGAACTACGGGAATATATGCAGATCCATGAAGGACAGTAGACCAACCATCAAGACAGCATTCTAATAGACAAGGGAAGGGAAGAGCTCATATTTCCTCTTCTGCTGTTACCTCAAGTGTGTTCCTCTGATGGTTACATTGGAGTCAATACCAATGATGCAGGTGTGCAAAAGGAATATCGCAATTTTCATTACTGCGCGCACTGCCACCTCGACGGCAAGGCGAGAATATGCAAATAGTTGGCCACCGCACTATTTAGTGAAAAAATGAAGGCAGTTTAAGGAAGGCCATCATAGAGTGGTGTGAAAATTAGGAGAGGGATATACCAGCTCAGGAGTCATCCTCGTCACTTGACAGAGGTTCAGAATGACGAGGTCCTACGCCAGTAGCAATCGCGTTGCTTCTAAGAGACATTAATAATTAATTAATCAATGAATTCATTAAAAAATAGACCATGACCCACAAGAGACAAAGTCATCAGACTTTCAATATTTGCCTTTTCTATCTCTTTACTTCCCATAGTTTGACCTTGAGAAATAAGTATAATTTTCTTTATAATAGAGTTCTAAAGACAAAATTCTTATATGTAGAATCAATTGATCAAAAATTTATTTCGATGTCTGATACCTTATCCATTTGGGATAATTGTTCTTCATCCCCTGTCAGTGGATTTTGGTTACTTTGATCACAGAGACAATTTCAAATTTCATTTATCTGATTCCGAAGAAAACTCGTCAAATCATCTTTGTTGACGTCTTAGACAACCGAGCCGATCAGGAATTCCCGTCCGATTGGCTATAAAGTGTATTTAACGTTTATCGTGGTTGTTGAAAAAATACCTCCGTATAAAATCGAAAATTAAAAGACAAGCGAATTGAGCTTAAATAATAAATAAAAAGAATAATAGTATATAAATGTTAATACAAAATAATTTTTTGTAGGATTAAATTAAAGCATTAATGAAATAATTTTTAAATATGTCTGTTATTTTCAAAGGCATAAAAATATGAAATTATAATGTAAAATAAAATTAGTTGTTATAATCATAATTCAAGTCATTTCAGAACTCATTTTTTAACTATTTTTAACAGATATTCGTTGAAGAAAGTTAAAGTTTACCAGGTTCTTAGAATCCCATCACCGCCTTAGTAGTCTGTAGATCCAGAGCGATAATTACTAGCTAGTGTCCAGACAGAGTTGACTCATAGCCAGCTACCCAAGTCGAAATCCCCAGGAATCGAAACAGGATCGGCAGTTCCCGTTGCCAGACGTGTTAACCGCTACACTGTCGCATCCTAGCTGAAGATTGATTGATTTAATAATTCTACTTAAAAGCAACAAGAGGTCTCTTAGTGATGGATCTCACAGTTTTAAAACTTGGTCAAGTTAGGAGAACGTCGACTGAACTGCTACCTCCCTTTCCAAGCTTTCACACCACTCCAACGAGCGGATTAGAGCCTCGACAGATTTAACATGCTTCAGCCCCTCTATACAATTGGTATTTAGTGGTATGAGGACTCGAACGCTCAAATTCAACAGAAAGAACACCGGATGCGAGTTCACAACCTTGACCAATATGCCTCGTTAAATGAAAATTTTTTAACATTACTTCAATTCAAAAACTAATACATAGTATCATTTATATCGAAGTTATTAATTAAAAAAAAGAATTTTATTATAAGAAAAACAGAATGCATGTAAGTAATAAATATTATACGCGCGCTTTTACGGTATACTTCATTGATTTTTAATATATTATTATTATTGCATAATAACATTCCTCATTATTTAAGACCCAATAATTTTATACTGAAACATGTAATAAGGGAATACCAAGTAATTACATACTAGTTTTCATCTGTTATATATACATAATTACAGTGATTGCAAATTATTTAGTATTCTTCTCTATAAACAGTTTTTTAGTTGATAATGGTCTTGAAAAATATACCTGCCAAATGTTCAACCAGTTTAATTTTAGAGTGAAACATATATATAT
>BMAW01058869.1:182961-261572 GCA_019974015.1 Nephila pilipes | reverse complement strand
ATATATATATATATATATATATATATATATATATATATATATATATACATATACACACACAAACACATATGTACATACTCAGACATATTTATATATATACACACACATATTTATATACATACACACACACACATATATATAGACATATATTTAATAATAATAGTTATAATAATTCGAATTTTACATAATAATCCGCAGTTTTGATTTAATACGGCTTTCGTCTTTCGTTTGCAATGGGGTCAGAGAAAAGATTTAAATTTTGCTATTATCGATTATTTCCTAAAGGTCCAGACACCCCAAATGTAGTTCAGTCACTATCTCGAATGATGATACCTTTTCTCCTCACTCAGAATATTCAGATTTCATCTAATACGGGTTTTGACCTTATTTTACATAAAACGCTTGGGTATAAAAATGTGTTGAGTGTTTAAACAGTTCGGATCAGAATGTTTCCAAACAGGTATTTGCAATAGATTTATTTTCTGAATGAATAAACCCTCATTATTTTAATAGGTATTAAATAAATATATTCAACCGTACTGAAATAAGATATTTAAAAAACAATTTGATATAAAAGGCATCATTAACAAATATTTATCACATTGAAAACTCACACAAAAAAGTGTAAACTAAATTTTTAGTATTGTTTTCATATTTTCTAGAGGAAACAAGATTATAAATTAGAGCATTAGTTACGAACCGGAATCTTTAATTTATAAATATTATTAAATATACGAGTATTTAAACCTAATTAATTTCACATTTATTCAAATGCAATAATTTGAGATATGGTTTCGGAATTTCCACCTATAAACCTTTTAATTTTAAAATGCACTTCTTTATTGCACTTGAAATGTAAAACTTTCTGTAAAAGTCCTATTTTGTTGTAAAGAAGAAAAAAAAACATGACGAGAGAGAGAGTTCAAGCATAAGATTTTTTATTGAGTTAGTTAAAAACATATTACATACGCAGTTTTTTTTTTTCAATGATATAAAAATTCTGTCATAAGTAAAATTTTACAAAATGCTTCGCAAGATACTCCGAAAAATTTTAATAAGGCAACAATTGTCAAAAATAGTGATGCTATAGTTAGGTATGTAAAAAGAAAGAAATTCATTTATTCTTGTATAATTTTTCAAAATATTTTAAATCCAGACACTAAACCTAATTATTTTTTTATTCTTCATATTTTAATGTAACACAAATTAAAGAATTGCAAAATGAGAAAAAGTGTATTTAGATATGAAACCAGATGTTATTGATAGTAAAAAATGCACATCAATTTTTTTGACAAAAGAAAAACTTTTAACTTTCTCGTTAATAGTACCTTTCCAGAATACTCCGATTTCCATACATTAATTTCCAGAAATATCTTTGATTTCCTAATTTCTACGTACATTTTATAAATTCATAGTTCTGGTTTCTCTATTCGTATGATAGCAATTTTAATAGTTATTAGTTTATATACTTTAATAGTTTCTACTATCATTATATCTTTTTTTATTTTACGGTGATTTTTGTTCAATTTAATACATATTTCAATTCAATTTAGTTCAATACACAGTTCAATTTAATACAATTTTAATACATATTTAATATCATTTCATTATTAAGTAATTTATTTTTCCTATTAATATTTTACTTGAATTATTTAGATTTTTTGATTTAAACTTTTTTTTTTATATTAGTATGTGTTAACACACAGACATACGCACACACGTGATTTGAATTAAGAACAATGGAATGAGATGAAACGAATCGAGTAGATATATACTTGAATTAAATACATATTCAGAAGAAAATTAAAATATTATGATTTCCATTTTTGTCCATATATAAATGTAGAATGTTTATCAGAATAGAATTAGATGTATTCTGTGGATATGATCTAATTATTAATCAATAATTATTATCGTTATATTTGATCGAGTAAGATGATGCTTATTATTAAATACTCGATCGAGTATAATAATTCTGATCAATAAATTATTGATCAAGAATTGATATAAGATGCAATTTTAGTTTAAATTGATGGATTGAAAGCCGATTACTTTCTCAATTAGAAGCAACATGAGGAATATTCGCAAAGGATATTGAAATTTTGAGTCTAGGTCAAGTGATGAGAATGATCTGATCCAACACTCCATTCGTCAGACTTTCACACCACACTAATGTGAACAGCTTAAGCCTCAACACACAGATTTAAAATGCATCAATCCCGAAATACAATGGGTTTTTTGTGTCATCAGGACTAAAACAATACTACTCATGTGCTCATTACCATTACTACTGATTACCAGGGTCACAATTTATTTTCGAAGAACATTGTTGATGTAAGAACTGTAATTTTCATTTTTTTCAATCAGCATGATTTGCAGTTGAAAAGTTGATTTAGTAAAGAACTCAATGTTTATTATCATTACTGTTATTCTGATAAGTACTATATCTTAATTTATGAAATTTTATTGAAAAATTTAAAACCTGAATTAATTTTCTAAGAAATAGTATTATTACTTTTAAATTACAAGTCACAAACGGTAACGAAGAAAACCATGCTTTCAGATAAAAAAAAAATACCCCAATAAAGTATTGCTAATGATTTATATTTATTTACTTACATATTATAGAAAATTAATCGTAAACGTAATTTAAAGACTTAATATATTTGTAGATTACAGTAGATGCAAATGACTAGCAATATATGTCCTGTGCTTATGATTCTAATAATATAAATAATTCTAATAATATAAATAATATCGATTCAAATATAATAGTATCAAATATGAATCAAAATAAAAATCAAATGAAAATGAAAATATCTAATATCAAATTATAAATCAAAAATAATATCAATTGTAAATGAAAATATCTAATATCAAATTATAAATCAAAATATTATCAATTGCAAATGAAAAGATCTAATATCAAATTATAAATCAAAATAAATATCAAAAACGTTCTGTGAAAGCATTTTTTTTATTATTATGAAAGTGCTAAAAATCAATTTGAAGATATTTACTCCATGAAAAATATTCGAGGAATTCGCTTTATTTTTATTTATAAAGGTCTCTTTTTAAAATCATTTGATGTTTATGAAATCTCTAAGCAAGCATTCAGTTTCGACGTAAACATGTTTTTCTCATTTACTGAAGAGAAACCTTATAAATACTTTTTAGTGAAAAGAGAAACCTTACAAATACTTTTTAAAATTTAAGTAGCAATTTGACGCAAATAAAGCCCAAACATATTTATTCCCTTGAGATACGAGCTATGGAACTAATTTATTTTTTGACACACATTTTCAACATCTAACGTTTTCTTCAATAGTGGTGACTTAAGTTGTATGAAGTTATGTCTTGTTTTGGAGTAAGTCCAGAAAATTATTTCTGTAGATGACTTGAAGTCGTTAGAACTTAGTTCTTCCAGTAAATGGTGTTTAGTATAATCGACTTAATATCGACATTTTTCTTTATATTTTCTCCTTTCATGTGCTCGAAAGGTGTTTAAAGCGATATTAAATGCTTTTGTTTCGAAGTTTAAGTCGATTTGGTAGCTTTAAGTTTACTGGCACGATGACAGATTTTTCCTTCTGGCCGTGGTTAAAAGTTCTCAGTTATGAAGTTAACGACGTAATTTATTTTAAATGTCTGGAGCAGTCTTAATTAAAAATTCCATTTATTTAGATTTTTATGAATTATCTTATTATAAGAACTCTTATAAAGCATTAAATCTAATTCAGTAGAATGTCAAACACAAGGGAGTGACATCCCATCAAATTTGTTCGATGCTATTGTGTACTTTAATGCTTCTTTTGAGTTTTTAATATTTGCACTTCGAAACTGCCACCACTTTAAGTACTTTTAAGCACTTACGTTATTTCTTTATTCAATATTAGTGAACCAGACAACGGTTCGCTATAGCTAACATAAAGTATATATATGATTTAATAAATAAAATTCAAGTACGCTATCAATTTATTTATTCAGTTAAAATAACATGAATAGTGTGCAATTCTTTTTTTTTCTTCCAGAGTCATTATTATATTGTGTTTTTGATATTACTTTTTTTTTCTTCTTCAAATTGTCAAGATACTTGATTGGGAAGATAAATAAGTTACATTAGAATCAATTTTGTATTTCATTCATTCATTAACATTTTATATTAAGTGTCTCCCGAATAAATGCTTTCTTTATTTTGACGGAAAAGAAAAAACCAGCATATTACAATACTGAGACTGAAACTGATAAAATGTAAAATTGAAACCAGTAATTTAAAAATATTCAATTAATACATTAACATAAAGAAAAAACATTACTAAAACTTACAATAATAGAAATCGAGAGAAAAATAAGACAGTAAAGGAAGTTCGAGATTAATGAATTTAAAATGCTGTCTCTGCTTAAAATGCTGGTGTATATGTATACATATTATATATATATATATATATGTGTGTGTGTGTGTGAGAGAGAGAGAGAGAGAGAGAGAGAGTAATGATAAATTAATAAAAAGTTAAATGAAAAAAAAATACTGAAATTATAAAATTTTAATTTAACTTTAAATTTTTCATTGATGAACATTAGAATTTGTTCGGCTTCAGGCTTTTACAAATTTTTGTCGTCATCTGACGCGGAACGATAATTTAGGACCCGTTTTAAAAATCTTCAAATTTAGCACCATGAACACCAACTCGCACCCAATACGAGGTGTGACAATTAAATAACCGGACTTGTCTTAAAAATTAGCTTTAATTAAATCATTACATATTATCTTTTAGTCCCCTTCAACATACTCCCCTTCCCTATCAATACTTCGCTGCACATGAGTTTTCCACTGTTCAAAACAGCGCCGCAGGTCACTGGAATCACCTTCTTCATTAAGTTTGCCGTTTTTGCCTCAACCTCTTCTACAGACTAAAAATATGTTTCTTTCAACGCATTTTTTACTTATGAAAACAGGTAGAAGTCACATGGTGCGAGATTTCGTGAGTACGGGGCGGCTCAAGCACAGTAATGCTTTTATCCGCCAACAACTGTTTCACAGAGAGCGTATTGTACGTTGGGGAGTGGTCTTGGTGCTTGGTTTTTTGGTACCAGTTTTGAGCAAAGTTTCGTCATATGCAAATCCTTGGTCAAAATTTTTCTTATTGTCTCTTTGTCTATGTTCGTAATATCTAACATCATTCGTACACTCAAATGTCGGTCTTTGTGCCCGATTTCATTTTTTTGTTTTGTTTTGTTTTCATCAGTTCTTAATGTCCCAGGTCGACCAGAATGTTCAGCATCTTCAACAAACTCAGAACTCCTGAAAATTGTTTGTTCCATCAAAAATCTGACTAGGTGACATTTAATTATCTCCAAACACCCCCTTTAACAATTTAAAACATTAAATTGGATTTCTTTTTTTTAATTTAATGAGGAATTTCAAATTTATGCTCGATTTTCTATCTTTTCATGATTGCGGTTCAAGGATACAACACCTTACTAAAAGAAGGATGAAAAATAAATTGAACTAGATAGAGGAACGAATAACGCGCCACTTGCACCGGAAGCTTTAAGGTCAACTACATTCCATTCCCTCTCCTCCACATCAAGCCTAACGGTTAAAAGATGCGCAGTTCAGTTTTTTAATTGTCAAACTTCGTACTTCACTTCAGCCATGTCATCTATCAGATTTCATTCGAACCTTTCTTTAAATACTCCTGGCACTAATAAGAACAAACTATTTAAAGTTTCATCGTAATAGGATGAGCAGTTTTTAAAATTGGTTTGGTTTTAGAATTATTAACGTCGTATTAGAAGCAACACGGGGGCTATTGACAACTAACTTCGTAATTTTGAAACTTGGTCATGTGACGAGGACGGCACATGACCTACATACCCTCTCCTAACTTCCATACTACGCCAACGGGAGGACTTAGGGCCCCGACAGACTTAGCGTGCATTAGCCCCGGCTACACAGTAGGTCTTTAGTGGCCAAGACTCGAACCCGCGAATGAACGAAAACCGCCGGCCACAAATCCGAAACCATGACCTCTAGGCTACCGCGGCTACAGTTTTTGAGATTATAGGACACACACATTAGAATAGTGCCTTTTATTTATATGGATAATCTTGAAGAACTAATTTATTGCAGAATAAGAACTAGAAAGCTAGATTGTTGATGTCAAGTCATTATTTGGCTAATGCTTCATGTATGTGTGTGTTGTCATATTCATATTTAAAACAAACTTAATTTTCGATTTGAAACTTGTCTCAAGTATTTTTTAAATAAAAATGTCCTTTTCTATAAGCTACACTAAATTTCTATAACCTTTTTCAATAACAAGTATTTTTCGGTCATCAGAGGCTTTTGTTTTCGTACAGCCACAAAATGTCATTCATGACCACTTTATAAATAAAATGTGAAATGTACGTCACTTATTTTTTTCTACTTTGATTTCTTCCAATCGATTCACAACACATTTCAGTTTGAATTCTAGTATCCTCATTGAAGTATTATTGTAAAGAATAGAGAGATTAATAAGTAAAGATTTATTTTATTTTAGAATTCTAAATAATAATTTTTAGATTAATGCTCAAAATGCTTTAATACTTAAAATTTCTTCCCAATGTACCATTGTTGGCACCAGACTGCACCAGAGGTGCTTTGAATTCTATCGTCGTTGTTGAAGAGAGCCATCGCATCTCCCTCTCCAGTATCATCAGGATGATTCGAAGTGGAATGATATTTGATAGGAAAGGTAGTTTTCTAAGCAATTGCTGCAATTCATATACATTCCTTCCCTATTATATTGAGTTTCGCTTTGAGGCAGTTTCCATTTGAAATCCTCAGCAGTCTCTAGTTGAATTGGCGGGTCTATTTAATATGTTCGCTGTAATCGGTATTTCTATAATTATGATTTATGAAATGTTTTCCTAGTTAGACACACTGAGGCAGGGTTTTGCGTCGGGGGTACACGCAACCTCTAGTTCAATACTATGGTGTCATCTAGTGATCAAGCGCTAGGTCACCTCTTCAGCGGTGAATGATTTGAACTTCTGTCGTCGTTATTGAACAGGCTCGCCGGAAGTGTTTTGCGAACGAAGGATTTAAAACCACGATTAGAACCAGGCTACTATTAGTCTCTTCCATCAGATGTTACGAAACTTGATGTGTGAGGGCGCCAGAAGAAGAAAATCACTTCTTGCTTGTTTTTCGGTTGGGAGTAATCGAAAGGCTGTTGTAAAAATGATACTTTGGAATGAAAGTTTGTAATAGAATGTAAATTCTGCTAAGTGTTAATATGTGTGCGTGATTATTAAAATATGAAAAGGACTTTCATCTCGTCATTTTCTGGGTTTGAAATATCAGATATGTAGAACTGAACATGTAAATATACTTGATGATAATTTATTTAGATGTCTTTCTCACACAGAAATACTTCATATATGATGCAAAACAATCTCCCAAAAATCGTAGTAATCTGCAATTAATTACAAACTGTCTCCAATGAGATAAAATTACAACAAAAGGATTTTTTCCTTCGCAAATGACAATAACAATTCTATTCACGAGGAAAAACCCTCCAGGAACATCACAGTTTTTTCCATTAATGTTCTCCAGACACCACATTTGAATAAGATCCCTATTGATTTACAAAAATCTCAGACGATAAACTAAAGGAAATCGAATAACATTTCTTAAATCCGACGTTTCCTCATTATTCTTCGCAAATGCTTGCCTGTCTCCCATTCATTTTCCACACCGGAACAAAAGAAAAGGAGACGACATTTAGAAAGCATGGGTCACCACAACGTACAATTTTATTATATATTTTTTTTCTTTCCCCATCCTATCCTCTTTTACAGTGATTACTCCTTTTCATCAACAGCAAGCTTTTGATGCTATCCTCTCAACTTTTCATTCCATTTCATTCTCGATAGCCCCCTCCTGCACACACACCCTTCCTCGGTTCATTCTATTTTGATCGTTAACAAAAGGCTAATGAGGTTTTAGTAAGGCAACAAAAAGCGAGGAAAATGTAGCAAAAATTACGAACAGACAACCCTAACTTATCGTATTGGGAACTCGCTGAATTTTCCTTGATTGATGGCTTCAACCTAATGGCCATATAATGAGCGGGATTGTTGGTTTCGTCAAAGGGCTGTTCCCCTACACGGCTCGTGCCACCATCATTGCCTTATCTGCGGATTTCAGAGAGGCTTGTGTGTTAAAAGGAGGGAGATGATGCAAAAATTTTCTAAAAAATATATATTTGGGTCATTAGTGATGTAACAGAAGGAAGGATGATTGGTGTAAAATGCCAGTGAGACATACAGCCGTTTTCTAGACCCTTCTGGAAGTGCCTTTAATTTTAAGCATTGCATTAAGGCACATTTGAAATGATGTTGATCGATTTGATGAATTGTTAACGATATCTTACGTACACTAGCGAGCGATTTTAATGGTCTGATAATTTAGATTTCGAAAGATAAAAGTGTCTATTATGAAATTTAAGGTTCTATGAAATCATTTAACTGCAAATAGTCAAAATATTCATCATTTATCGAATTATCTACCATTAGCCTATAAAGACTTGTTTTTATGCTCGTAGGCCTATTTCGGTTTGTATGGTAAAATATTCTTAAAGATAAACCGTCTGTAAACATTTACTTGCTGATGGAAATTTTTTTATTAAAATATATTAAAACGGTTATTTGTGACGAATGAAAGGATCAATAGAATCTGGAAATAGACAATAAACTACAATATATGAAACCTATCATTTCTCATTGGCATTTTGTACCATTACGAAAACAGGACGTTATCTTACTATGTTTACGTATCAAACATATCAGACTTACTCACAAACATCTCTTTCTGGAGAAGGACCGCAGTGTTTGTCCGTTTACTGTGAGACACATTTTAATTGAGTACTCTGCTTTGAACTCTGTTTATTTTAAACATTTTATATCGTTTACATTATCGTTAATGAACTTGGTTATGGAGAGTCCCAAAAGAAATATTTTTAATTTCTTTCATCACGTTGAGTTTGCTTCACACATATAATTTTAATAAATTTTAATTTGTTCTCTATCTTAAAGCTCCATTTTAAATTGTTTTTTTAAATAGAAAATATATAATTATATTTTGATCTTGTGTTTGGCACAATATATTCCTCGAAGATTCAGTGCCACAAATACAAACCAAACGATTGGTGGAAACTTCGAATATCAATTTTCTCGAAATATTTTTAGTAAACAAATTTTATATTTTTAAATGTTTATAGTTAAATTAATTGAACAAATTCATTTTCTATTTAGAAGTATCTGTTTTCGTAACTATACCAGTATTGTGAAAAAAAGTTTAATTCTATATTTCGAATTCTGTCTTGTAGTTTAGTGGTATTCTTTTAGAATTCAACATCTTATAGTAGTACACTCTAGCTCTAATTGTGATACCGCTTTGGTTATTTCTAGGAATTGGATTCATTATTCATAAAATTCTTGGAACTGGTATTTGGATTAGTGCCTACTTGGGCAAAACATGTAAATATTTGATGCATGAGTCATCACAACGTATATATTACATTTTTAACAATATTTTACACCAATATTAATTATCTCCTTGACAAACTGAATTTCAAAAAACTGTATAAGCATTTTGCGACAACAGCATTAAAACAAGACCTTTGAAACTAAAAGTTTTATTGAATATTTATATCTCTGCTACTATTTTCTGAACTAGCAGTGATCAATATAGTTTTCTATTGAGATCTCACATATTCTAAAAATTTTAATGGAAAATAACTTTTTCCTCGAATGTTTTAGAATATTTTTTTATAATTTAATTTTCGATGTTTAGCGTTTAATTAAAACATTTAAATAAAAGTTTGATTAGATTATATCTTTTAAGAGCACATTTAAGTTTATTCGAACCACGCAAGTCAGTAATACCTCATAAGGTACAACTAACTTCAGCAACAAAACTTTTGTTATCTAGAATGCAAACAATACTATGCAGTCGAAAGATGTTATTTTTGTTTTCGGAAATCATATTCAAACAATTTACAGATTCACTTGTTCGTTAAAATTACAAACGTTTTTCAATGAAATTATTTTTTGGTATTTAAAAAATTTGTAATCAAATAAATCATGAATTTTTTGTTGTGTTTCACATGGATTCTAATGATTTAATTTGTAAGAATTTACCATAAAATACAAAGTTATATCATTACTTACTTTCCTGTAAAAATATTTTATTTTCTCTCCAATTATCGCGAATGAAAACTTAAAAGTGATGACAAATATTTCTTATTTATTAGGATATGCTTTCAGTAGAATCAAATATATTCAGGGTTTCTGGGAGAAAATATTTTTTTTAAAAAAACCAGAAATGAGAAAATTTACTTATTAGAGTTAGTATGAAAGAAAAAGGAACATAATAATTTTAAAAAAATAAAATATCCCTTTTGTGGCTCTTCCTCACAGAAAATAATATTTATTGATCGTGAAATAGATGTTAAATTTCAGGCATTTAAATACAAATAAAAGTTTTTGATGGATAAAAACTCTCAATTTTATTGCTTAACTTGATTTGGGTTTTAGTTGCACCAATGCTATTTAATCATACATTGTTTAACATATACACGGATTTGAAATGAATTTATACAATTCCATGTCATTAAATTTTCACAAATGACTTACAATACATAGCCAGAGGGGATTTAAATCGATTGAAAATAGAAACAACGAAAATAGCTTTCTTTTGTTTCAATGGAGAAAATGGAATAACTAAAATAATTTAAATTCAGTTCACATTAAAATATAAATTAATTTTAATGCTACGTACATGAATAACATTACTACATTTAGTAGAGTAAAAATATTTACCGAAAGATATTTTAACGGATTAGTGTTTCCAATCACTTTTGGGCTTCGAAGCATAAGAAGTATTTCACCATTTAAAAGCAATTTGTCAGCAATGGGAAGCCTTTTTAAACTGAGAAGCTACATAATCAATTTTCCATCAAATAATATCGCACTAATTTAGCTGTATGCTTAATTGACTGGATTGTTTTTTAACGATTGTTAATAATTAGCAGCAACATGAAGGCTGGT
Organism: Nephila pilipes; assembly: GCA_019974015.1. Classification (NCBI taxonomy): domain Eukaryota; kingdom Metazoa; phylum Arthropoda; class Arachnida; order Araneae; family Nephilidae; genus Nephila; species Nephila pilipes. Next base: position 250,472 of record BMAW01058869.1, on the reverse strand, counting down.
AGTAACGGACCTCGTCATTTAGGAATCGATCAAGTGACGAGGACCACACCTGAATTGGTGCCTCTCTCTCCAAATTTCCCCATTACTCTAACGAGAGGACTTCTAGCCTTGATAGATTTAACGTGCATCAGCCCTGGCTACACAGTGTATTTTAAGTGGCATCCGGGCTCGAACCTACGACTTGACGGAAACAAACGCCGACCGGGAGTTCGAGACCATGACATGTACACTACCACCACCTAATCTGTTAACTAAAAAAAGGTTGTGTTAAGAATTCATTTTAGTATTTAGAATGCACAAGTATTTCAAAAAAAATTACATTAAAAGTACACTAATTAGCCTTTTTAAAGCGTGATTGTTTATTAACGTTGCAGTGAGTAGCAACACAAGGGTTATTAGCAACGGACGCCGTAATTTTGAACCTCGGCCAATCCCGATGACGACACTTCATCTGGCATCTCTCTCTCCAAACTTCCACTCTGTACCTTAGGATGAAATGGGAACTCGAAAGATTTAACATGCATCAGCCCCATAATGCAGCGTGTCTTTAGTGGCATCAGGGCTGTTACCTACAACTCGACGAAAATAATGCCGGTTGCAAGTATACGACCATGGCCACTAAGCATTCGCGGCCACATTTCTTTTTAAGAATGTGGCGATTAAATTTGTGTACATTTAAATCGCATTAAGCCAGTAATTTATAGACGGTATCTGCGCCGAGATATGAAAGTTAGATAACATCAAAATGATAAATATGTCCAATAAAATTTTGAATCATACTAATTTTGCAAGGCAATGTAAAGTTATAAAAAGAATGAAAAATAAAGATTTATGGAAGAAAATTAGAAAAAAAAAAAAGCACGCTCAACTCTTAAACTCTTGTGAAAAGCAGTAGATTGGGCTTTGAAGAGCAGAGATCTCCTTTCCTGGGGTCAAAAATCTCTTAGGCCGAAGAGGTGACGCGGGACTTCAACACTAGACGTCAGCACAGCTCAGAATTACTAGTTGCATATCCACCTGAGGAAAAAACACTTGCCTTTGTGTGTCTAACTAATATAAGGCCACATAAATCAAAACTAATGATATTTTGGCTGCTGTGATTTCGCCGAGATTTGCCACTCATCTAGATGCAACCAAGGACGCCAAATGGAAACTGTGCCGTAAAAGAAATTCGATTCAACTGGAAGAGGATGAAAGCAGAAATTGTAGTTCTGCCTGGAAAAGCGAACTTCTCTGCAAATATAATTTAGAATGTTTCTCTTTGTATGATCACGATGATACTGGAAGGGGAGTATGTGGCGGCTTTCAACAGCTTCTTTAACAGAACTTAAAACAACTTAGCAACTAGTCCGACTGAGACTTTTCTTTAGGTCAAATTGAAAAGGGTGCAGCATAAAGCGACTAGTCAATTTTTCTTTGGATCGAGGGAGACAGTTTCGAAACGCCACTGGCACACCAAGGTCAACTCTCTCTCTCTTCACGCGGTCGAAAATCATTTGACGCCGAAAATTAGTATTTCATGAATAAAACCATAATAATCACTAACGTTTCTTTTTTTCTTTCACAATTGCATTGATGTCTTTATATAGAAATCGTATCGTGAAACATATCTTTATCTCTTTAGTTTTCAGATTTTATCGATAATCGATATCATTATCCCCATAAAGCTTTTAAAATCAATACGATCTTCACAGCTTGATTAATCCATACATTTTCACCTCAATGCCATTATTACTTTCATTATTCCAAACTTCCTCTCCAACAACCTCTCACCTTTCCTTTTTTCCTTCAAGGAAGTTTCTTTGAACATATTTTCCCGACTGTCTAATAGGCCAGGGCCGAGTCATGTCTGATCCTCTCTTAACCTGGTATTAGAGCAAATTAGCTAATCCCCACCGCCATCGATTGTTTGCACAGCAGTCATCTTTCATCACATCTCGATGAAGATGCACTCTTCCGTCAGACTCGGGCCACGCCTTTGCATGCACCCCGATTACGATTCAATACGGTCATTACTTAATCGTTAATAGCTGCAGCTGGGAGATCGGCCAGCTTTGATTTTCGATGACGAAGATAGTGGGCTTGGGTGTCGATATTGGGAAGCCTTTTCGAAATAAATATTGAGATTTAGAGATAATTTTTCCTTTTATGTTACTCCATTGTTGTTTCCGTAGCATATCCATTTGCGGAATTAGGTTAGTTGAAGCTTTTGGATTTGTTATATTAATGTTTTTGAGAATGCGATTCATAAAATACAGAGACATATGACTGAATAATAATTGGAATAATTTTTTTAAAGAACTGATAGTTTATAACGAGATTCTCATTTCTATTTCTCCTCAAATAACCCCACGGACTCTTCTATGACATCATTTGATTAAATAAGTGCTGATATTTAATAAAATGATTACAAATAATTTGGATATTATGGAGGATAAAATCTATTAAGATATGTAATGATTTCAGATTTAACTTTTTGAAAAATAGCTTTTATGTTAAGAAACAAATTACTTTAAATATTTTTTGATGATTTTATTACAAAATTAGCAATTATTTATGGATTTCAATTAGAAGCTTTTAAATAGTTTAAAAACTGCATTAAATATGATGTTAAAAATTATAGACTTAAGTAAATCAGAAATTAGTAATTAAGACGATATTTATATGAAGGATTTGAAAACTTTCATTATTTATTTCCATGACAGATTTATTATTACTTATATAAATAAAAGGTACCTTTTAATTATGCTATTAAATGTACAAATTTTTACTTTAACTTAATAAGCATTTTGAGAGTAATAATTCATGTAGAATAGTACTCAATAGTCAGAAAGAAATTTCTAATAGAATAACAGCTTTTTATAAGAAAATTGGAATCAGTATTAATTATGTTAACTCAACACAAATACTGTAACACCAAAATTGTATAAAGTTCCTAAAAAATACAGAACAATAGCTCTATTGGCTCGAATACATATATTATTCTTGATGGTAAATAATTACAAAAATAATTTACACTGGATTACAGATAAGATGAAGAGTAATACCATTATTAAAAATATTGCTGATATAATCACATGTATAAATGATAAGGAGATTTATGCTATTTATAGTTAGAATTTGAAAAATCTTGTTGCATAAAGAAATGCAATCAATGTAAGGACTACAATGATTTTAATTATATTGATATAGCTGATCTTATTGAGATCTAAAAAGATTTTTAAGAAATTTAGATTGGAAGGATCGGCGATAGAAGTAGAAAGAGATTGGAAAATTTGAATATCCAGGTCGGACGCATTCTTACGATGAGAAGAGAAAGCAATTTAGCATTTGCAGTTGATAACTGAGATTGAATTTGGGTTCGTTATTAACTCGGACTCACATTTAAAACTATTTCAGATAAGTAAATTTCTTAGATAATCTTTTATTGAGGACGAGTAAAGGGTTTGCTCCACATTCATATTAATTGAATCTTGGTTTATTTAAAGCATCGATTAAATATCGGTTTGTATTTCTGTACTGACTCCTTCCCTTGTAAACTTTTATTGAGTTGTGATGGCTCAAAGCGTTGATAGAAGCGAAGCCAGGGCATTACAAGTTTACCACAATAATAAAGATAGTAATATAGTAAGATGGATATATCTTTTATGTATTAACATTTTTTCTTGAACATAACTGGGTATTGGCTACGAGGCTCGTAATTTCGAACCGACAAAGAGGACGGTCAGTGGTACTATACTCGTCAGATAGCATGGCAAGTGAGGCTTTATATACAAAATAGTTCTGTTATACAAAATAGTTAAAAATTTTATACTCTATGATTTTTTTTTGACAAAGTGTTTATTAACATTGCTCTTAGAAGCAACAAGAGGGCTATTGGCGATGGATTTCGTAATTTTGAACCTCGATCAAGTAACAGCTACATTTGAGTTGGCATCACCTCTCCAAATTTCTACACCATGCCAACGGGATTTAACCTCAATCGATTTAACGCACGTGCTACATGGTGAGTCTTGAGTGGCATCAGGATTCAATCCCACGAATCCACGAAAACAGTGCTAGGTGCGATCCCGCGACCGTAACCACTCTGTCGTAGTGTCCACTAAATGTCAAATTTTCTTTCGCCGAAACAAAATTTGAAACTAGGACCTTTCCTCTCCTGAGATCAAGACGATTCATGAGCTAACTCGACATTTCCACCAGGTGAGGACAACAGGTCTAGTTCGATTTAACAGATAGTCTTTTAAAATGCTTTTTTAAAACAAAAACTAACCCTGGAAGTAAGTGATATAATAGTTCTAGGTTCCACTAAGATAGGTTTCATCAAGAATTATGACCCGGGACAGATTTCCTCGTTCATTTGGAATATATATATATAATGAGCATAGCATTTAATAAGCTAACGAGCGAGCGCATTTAAAATACTTCGTATGTTGATTCTAACGATAGTTTTAGCTATATTTGTGGCTGATTTGTGGTTGGAAAGGGAGGCACCAGCTCAGGTGTCATCCTCTTCACTCGAGAAAGATTCAAAATTTCAGGGTCCGTCTCCAATAGTTCTCGCGTTGTTTCTAAAAGCGATGCTAATAAGCAATCAACAAATCAATGTGGCGAATTTGCAAGCTCTACTGGCAGAAGAAACACGACTTCATTAATTACAGGTGTTTATAAAGTAGCACTATTGATTACAATCGTTTATTTTCGCAGTTGATCTTTGAACAAAATACGATATGGTTGCCATACTTTTGTTGCTTATGCTGTCCTACACTACATCAAGAGAATATAAAAAAAGGGAAATTCAATGCCTGTCGCCACACCAATGATCTGGAGGGAATCTAGTGAGTGAGTGATGTTGGAATTTAAGGTGCAAGAAAAAGATATGATTAAGCTGCGCCAAATAAAGTGTGACTAATCTAGACTTTTGTAAAAATGGAAAAAAGCTAACAATGGTTAACAAGAGGAAGGATTGAAAATAGGGAACGATCGCCTGTGTTATCCGTTTTTACCAAATACAGCAAGCCACATTGGAAAGAAAAAGGTCACTAGGATAGAAAGGAGTCTAGAGATCATTTAGAACATAGATGTCAAACTCATTTCTTGTCATCGGCCGATTCTAAACTTGTAAAAGTCATAAGAGCCTTACTATATGTAGATAAGGAGTTAGTTTTTTCTTCTCTTAATGTACTTTACAGCGAGTGTACTGTTAATTACGACATGTACGATAGTAATGTTCTTAATAGTGATATCTTATGTTATACAATTTTGGTGAATTAATAATCAATCAATATTTGGTGTATCAATAGTATTTAAACAAATTATTGTATATTTTACGTAACAACAAAAGTACTATAATTACCATTTATCTTGAAAGTAATCATGCTCAACGACTACCGTTTGATTAGTTTTAAAACCTGGTTTAGATAAGCTCATACTGAATGCAAGAAAGTAAAATGGGATGAGTAATCCCTAACACAAGATAATAAAAATTTATAACAAAAATATATATTTCTTTTTGAACTATAATTGAACAGAAACAGAATAACTGTCCAAAGTAATACTTATTTTTCTTAATGTTTGAAAGCAAATGATTTAATGTTAGGTACACCAAGCGAGAGTAGCGACAACTATTATTTCGGGGAACTTAACCCTCACGGGCTTCTATCCCCTGTGAAATGGCTTAAAAATGATTGGTGAACTGAACCTTGGTTTTTCACTTGCCCAGAAGTTAATGAATTATTATGGAAGTTATTTTTTAAAAATTGCAATAGTTTGATGAAAAAGAGTATTATAGGGAATTTAAAAAGTTTAAAAAGTTTTTGCAGAAAGTAAAGTTATCACAAAGTAAAAATATAATGGATGATCAAATTTAATTGCAGAATGGAGAATTAATTGTAATATTGCAGCAGAAGTCTATTGAATTCCTGCTTGCTTGCTCGGTCTGGTCGCAGTAAGAGCGTGGGTTGTGATTGGTCGGAGAGTAGAAGATTCTTGGCATGGTAGGCATTGCTTTACTGTCGACAGATAAATTACTTCTTACTACTAATGGGGGAAATGGTGTGTCGATTCATTACCACTGTTAACAGTTCTTTGGCGAAATTATTGTTCATTATCAGTAATCACATAAATTTAAAAAATTCAAAAATTAAGCTGAAGTTTCTGTAGTAAATTTTTGTTGCATGCTGTTACGTTAGCTGTGTCTCATGTGCTAGCTGGCCTCGAATTTGGAATGCTTGATTTAGAGGATGCTATTTTCACCTGACTGCAACAGCAAAATGGATTAATTTTAAGTAACAGAAGCATGTTCACTACCCTAACACCGATTCTATAATAAAGCCAGTACCTCACAGTGATGTGCTTCCTGTACAACAGCTATCTATTAACTATACTTCAGTTGATGAATAACTCATACCATTTAATAGTCTAACGATTAAAAGAAAGAGGGAGAGAAACATATAAATGAGTGAGTGATAGTGAAGTTTATTGGCGCAAGAGCCAGATGTGGCCATTCTGCGCCAAACAAGGTAAATTTGTGTTCTAGACATTAAAACAATGAAAATAGATTGGTCGACAAGAAGGGTCAAGTGAGAAAGTAAAGTTTATTGGTGCAAGAGCCAGATATGGCTATGATGCGCCAAACAAGATTTAACTGAGACGTGAGGAAATTGAAGAAAAGACAAAAATTGGTTGACAAAAAGGAGGGTCGAAAATAGAGAAGTACCGCTAGGTATCCAGGGGGCACGTCACTCTTTTTACCAAAGACAGTAAACCCCACAGGAAAGAAAAGATCACTAGGGTGCCTCGGGGTCATGATGCCCGTACTTACCTAAAGAAGGCAAGTCCCTGAGGTCTTCGATATAATTCCCAGTCGCTGGGTACCCATTTTAGTCGCCTCTAACGACATGCATGATGAGAGAAACATGAATGGCATTCCACCAGAGAAACATTCGGAAGCTCCTATGATAACTGGAACAGAGTTAAATGACCTGGTGCGTGATTTACAGTTAAGTAAGAATAAAGCTGAATTACCTTGTTCAAGGCTTCACGAACGGAACATGATGGGTAATGATGTACGTATTTCCATATTCCGTGGCAGACATAATTAGGTTGTATGAAATAAATGTTGAAATATGGTTTGAAACGACATTCTGCATCATAAACCAGAGGAATGGTGACTTTTTTCTGAGGCTTCAAAGGTGAACTTAATAGCATTTCTCCTTAAATAAATATAATTCAATTTCTCTAGGATATGTTTTAGGTTTACTACATTAGAATCTATTGATCACAATAGAATGCGCAATGCATGCTGACAGCAAGCATTGTTCATCGTTCACTGTTCATTGTTGGTTCATCGAGAAAGAAGACCCTCAGCAACAATGTCAAAACAATGTGCTTAAAGTGTATTCAGCTGTGTAAAATGAGCAAAAAAATATTGCAGATAAATGAAATATTTTCCGGAATTGATAATGTGATATTCTATAAATACATATCTTTCATATTACGAAATAAGAACAACCTATAAATTTCAATTACCATTTTTATAGATTCAAGGGCGCAACCAAATAAAATATTAGCTCTAAATTTAAGGGAAAAAAATAATTAGCAAACTTTAGTTAATTAGTGTAATTGTTGAAAACCGATGTGTTTTCATTCGAAATTTATTTAAATATATACATCCAACAATTTTATATGTAGTTTTAAGCATTGCAAAACTAGTTTCTTTATAAAAATACCAAATAGAAAACACCAAACTTTGGAGAACATATAGGGATTAAAGCAAAATATTACAATGTTTTTAAAAATTTTGTTGCAAGACTTATTAATCTTTGGATTAACTGTCATTTGTTTCTACAATTTTTGCTTTATTAAACAGTCATGATCATGCGAAACGGAATATTAAGAAATCAGCAAATATTCCTCAAAGGGCATAGAATTTGTGTGGGGGGGATGTTGACATTAAAATACTTTAGAAATACGTAGAAAATCTATAGCACTAAAACTGTATATATATATATTCCTTTATACACTATATATTTAGAGATTGGCTCATAATTTTATAAGAGCATCCAAGAAATAATGATTTAGATAGAATGTCAACTAATTAATGACCGAGAAGTTCAGGAATACTTTTTGATAAAATTAATTTCTATTGTCAAATATTTAAAAAGGTCTTATGCCGAAGCAAATCAATTATATGTAATATGTAATTTCAATAAGTAATAATACAATAATTAATGATGTTCAATAAAGTATATACAATGTATATTTTTATTTAATACAAAAACTTTAAAGGCTTTGAGAAAAGACAGCTTTTTTTAGATTAGCGTGGGAATTAGATATACTAATTTGAAGTATTAACCACCCTTGTTTTTGTAACCGTACCACAATATACCAGAAATCTTTAATTGATTGAATGTCTGGATTTTTTCATTGAAAGGTGTTTTTCCCTCTAAATTTTGTATTTAATTAAAATTATGTTTTTATTCTATGCGTTATATGATTTCTGATGAAAATGATTAAATTTATTTCTTCCACGAAAATTTTATGCAAATCATACAAGTACATCTAATACGAATATTTCACATTAGTACCCCCTGTCCCCCGTGTATAAATTTATTTTTCTCCTTATAAAGACTAAGCTAATCCTATTAAATGACACAAAGGGAAAATAATTTAATACTCTAATTTTTTTTAAAAAAATTAATTCAGTTTTCAAAACATTTTAATTAGAAGTCTGTTCCGAAATTCCGAGGAATACCGGGAAGAGTATGACTTTTTCCCGGAATTCCGAGATAAGTAAGATTTCCGGAAAATGAGAAATCCTGATTTATATTTTTTTCTAAATTTCTTTTTATTAACATTTTTTTGCATCTGCTTTAGTATTAATTATCTTTTATTTTCTAAAAAAATAATAAAAGTATTCTTTATTTTTTTATGAGATTTACAGATTTTAAAATTGAGTTCATCGTTAATTTTTTCTTTTTGTGATTGAACAATTTGAATCATTTTTTAAAATGAGTTAAGAATACATACTTATTTAATTTTTGACATTTTGCTTCGAAACTGCAACATGTAATTCAGATGATGAGTTTGGAATTATTTGTATAATTTATGTAATTACTGAATAACATTTAATAATTCTGGAAGTAATAAATTGGAAAGAAAAAATATTTAAAAAAAAAAAAGGAAGCAAAAGTATAAGAGAGTATGTGATGGTGGAGTCTAATGGTGCTAGAGCCAGATTTGGCTCTACTGCGCCAAATTAGGTGTATCTAGGTGGTAAATAGAGAACGATTGCAAAGGTATCCCGATGGCGCGTCGCCCGTATTTACTACAGACCATATACCCCAAATGAATGGAAAGAAGGATCATTAGGTGCCTCAGGTGAGTGATAAAAACTGTAAAAAGGTAAGCCCTTGAGGAGATGGGAAAGTAAAAATGAAATTTATTGGCTCAAACCCTTAAAATTTCATTATATTGAAGACTTCAGAATGGAGTATCATTCATAATTTATTGCGATTGTTTTATAAACGTCACTCTGAGAAGAAACACGAGGATTACTGGTGTTGAAGATGGTATCCACCGAGCCGAAATAGGGAGAGCAGTTAATCACACGTTTATTTACAGTATCCACGTGCCAATCACTTATAAACAAATATTTATACCATTTACAAAACTATACAAGCTTCCAAACAGCCCATATTTCAATTCAACCCGCTTTTGCGGTCAGGAGAAATTATATCCAATACAAGAAAAAACCCGCCTTACGCGGTCAAGATCCAAGAGCATTCTCAAAAATATTACCCATGAACCCGTGCGCTTTCACTCACACGGCGCCTCCTGGCGGGATCCGAGTAATTTATTTCCAACAACTGGCAACAGACCCTAAATTATGAATCTCAGACAAGTGACAAGAACGACTCCTAAGATAGCACCTCCATCTCCAAACTTCCACATCAATTCAACGAGAGAACTTGGGACTCCGATCCCACTACATGGGGGAATCTTTTGAGGTATCAGGCTTAAAGCCCTCAACTCGATTGCACGCGAGTCTGCGACCATGACCACTAGGCTACTATGACTACTGCTTAAGAGTAGATTTTCAAGATATAGGAATTTCTTGTGTGTATTGGACAGCAGAACAACTGACAAACACTATACTGTTAAAGATTAGCTTCCAGATGAGAATGTCCTGTCAGTGCAACACAATATTAAATACAACTTTCTGATAGACTGAAAGTGTGTATTTCTTCCACTTTGATTTGTAAAGTTGGGTCTATTTAAAAATTCTGTGAACGTTATGGACAAAAATGAAATTTTTTTTTTTTGCCTAGATGAAGAGTCGTTCCCCTAATGTGAGAGATTCTAAATCAAAAGAGAAAATATTCTTTGCTGCACAGATTAGGAAACTTTGAAAGATGAAAATTTTAGGGAAAAGTTAAATATGCTTGAGATGGTATCCCCGAAGGCAATTTGCCTTAGAGATACATGGTTTTCTGGGCAATACCAAAGACAAAAACAATGAAGAGTTAATATAGGCACTCTTACGAAGTTACGAGGAGGCTATTACTTCGGATGTCACTCAAAATACACTTTCCGGATTCCCATTTGGACTTTATTCCGAAACCCTAGGAGCTGAAAGTGATGAGCGAGAGGAAAGTTTTTTCAGGATATTTAAGCAACGGAACAAAGATGTCAAGAAGTAAGAGATCCCAATGTGATGAGTGATTTTTGTTGATTTCTTCTAAGAGGGGTTAAACACTGCATAAGAGGAGAAAATAAAGGTGCTGTATGCAGAAATGTCTTTAAACATTCCTAGTTGTACATTTATTAGTCACATAACTAGATCAATTTGAATTTTCTTTATTATTATGTACCAAATTCAATACATAACTTCGTCAAACTTCAAAGCAATCCTTCTCTATTTTCGACACCCCTTCTTATGAACCAAAATTTTACCTTTTTTTTTTCATTCGCCCAGATAACAGTTTTGCATTTTGCTAGCTTTACACTCGTTCACTTACTTGGTTTGGCGCAATATGGCAACATCTGGCTTTTGCGACCCATTACAAATGCAATCACTCATTCAAACGTCTAAATCATAGTTACACCTTGTTTGGAGCAGCATGGCCCCATCTGGCTCTTGCGCCATAAGACTTCACTATCACCGTTACAACTGGTACAATACAGTGATAGGTTTTAAGTAGATTCTAAATAGTCGATTTTGTAAGAAACAGCAAAAACAATTTCTGAGCCAAACAATTTTCTGACAAAAATTTTTAATTGATGCGTAGTGTCATTATTGCGTCATTATATCTTTTATACACAACGGCGACAAATAATTACCTGGTGGCGCTGCGGGGAAGCTCATTGAAATATTTGTAACTCGAGGGAGTTTTGCATGCCAGAAACAAAAATATGTCTGTATAAAATAACTTTTGTGATGTGGCCCAAATTTCCCCCTTCAAAACTGAAACTACAGTAAAATAAAGCAGTGTGCTCTTCTAATTAATACTGAATTATTTTATTTCGAGAAATCGAGAAAGTATTCAATTACGTAAAATTTTCATTAAAACAATATACAAAATTATTTAAGTTTTCTTATAAGTTTCAGTCACATAATATGTCTATATTTAGAATTCAATTTAAAAAAACTCTTCAAACAATCGAAAACAATATCTTTTCTATTCCTTTTTCTTTTCTTTCCTTTTCATCTTATATTATATATCTACATCATTTCATTAAATATTTGAATCGAAGCGGTTAAATACATTTCTCAAAGTTGAAATTCGAAGCAACGTAAGCTTCGTTTCCATTGACCTCTTAATGAAATCTTGAAACTTTCATATGACAGTCAGAATCCTCATTTCGGAAATGACAGGTCTGAAAATGAATAACTAAGAACAAATATTGCACGCCTTCCTAATTTCGATGAGTTAGCTAACTGGATTTACCTAATTGGATTAAATTGCCTCTTAACCACGTGCGAGCGAGTTTTAATCGGATTAAACAGAGTTAGAATCATATAAATTTATCAAGAAACTTGGTTCCTCCGCATTTTAATTTATATTAAAATAATTTAAGCTAATTTAGAAATCTGTAAACAATTATGCTTGTCAATTATGTAATGGAAACAAAGTAACAGTAAAGGATTGTAAATTTATCGAATTTTTCTGTTATAGATAATTCGGTAAAATTCCAAACAAAACCAGTATACCGGTAAATTACTGGGAATTCATATTGATAAACATTTTATTTCATTTTTGTATAATGTGACAAAAGTATATGGAAATACATTCAAATTAGGAAATGCGTTCTATGGTTAATTTATACCACGTTATAAAGAACTCAGAATTAAAACAAATTAATTGAATTCATACCGTACTATAGAAATAAATAAATCGTACATTAATCAGACTTTTAATAATAGATTTCCTTATTTTTTCTCATTTTTCCTTAAAGTTACGCTGTCTGATGGGACATATCATTGCGAGTTACTGGATATAACCTCCGAGTAATGGGATATATAAGTGCGAGTCATCAGCGATATGTGCCGCGTGAAAGTGTTAATTTATAAAAAGATTTAAAAAAAAAAAAAAACACAGGAAAGAAAAGAAAGACTTCACAGACACATAGATTAAATTGAATAAAATAATCCGGAAAATAACATTTAATATTTTAAGAAATTTTTAAAAAGTCTCTCCCCCCCCCATATAAATATGATTTCTACATTTAACGTATTTTAATGTTACCATCGCACTGCAAGACAAAACTCCAAATTTAAATATTCTTTTCTCAGTAAAAAAAGGTTATTTTTATAGTCCGAAATATATGGTAATAGTTATAAATTACTCTCCTTTAAAATTAGTTTAAAATCATTTTTTCTCTTACAAATATAATTTTTTTTTTTAAAAAAATTCTACAATTTATGTTTCTATTTTCTTCTAATATTAAAAAAAATTGAAGCTTTTCATACAGTTTTGTCTTTAATTTTAACGACAAAATATTTTTCTTGAGATATTTTTATACACTAATTGAATGAAAATAGTTCGTCGTAATTTTTTTTTCCTCTTATGAAAATGAGAAACCTTTCCGCTGCAGCTGGTGTAGTAATTAGCATTTTTCATCAATTATTTCACGACTGAAACAGATAGGTAGGCTGTATTATATTAACTAACAAAATATTAGTGAACTTTTAAAGAGTCATCTTAGTTAATATATAAGATGTGTCCAATAAGTATTGGGACTGAAAAGTTATAAAGAAGTTTATTTAAGATTTATGTACAGCGAGTTATATAAAAATATGACTCCTGCATCAATGCACTGTTTTTTCCCAGTTTTCATACATACTCTAGAAATTGGCAATCGTAAGCTATTCAGGTACCCCGTCAAAGCCGCTTGAATTGCACCAGTCTTTCCAAAACGATGTGCTTCTTCTCCACTAATCCCAAAGAGCAAAAATGATCAGAAGGTACCAGACCTATAATGTAAGGTTGTTGGGGCAGCGTCGCGATGTTGTGTTTGGTTAGCACTTCTATCACAATTTGTGACACGTGACTGAGTGTATAGTCGAAATGGAGCATTCAGTTATCAGCGGTTTCCTTTGAACACAGTGGCTCCTAATGCACAAACTTTTAAGTACTGCATAAAATTTACTGTTCGCTGTTCATTCTGAAAGCGTAAATTTTAATAAGCATAGATCCTCTTTATTTTTAATGTCTACCCTTTGAATTCGCTATGGAATTGATTTACGAACTTATGCCTTCACCAATTTATTCACGGATCATCCTTCACTCACATTTTTAATAATGCATGATGATTTTTCAAAATTTTAGGAATGAGAGTTATTTTTTGTCAATGAATAATTTAAAAAATTTGAATTTAAAACAATTTATTGACACATAAGTAATTGATAGCTTCTGAAAAAATCATTACGTTCCCTTATGATTTTGTACAGATGCCCTTATTACAACGTTTTTCTGAATTTCACTTGGTGTGTGTGTGTGTGTGTGTCATCAAATTTTCGATCGTTAATTTAACCAACTTCCCATCAAGCTAGAGCTTTGAAATTTTGGGAATCGTTCGTACTCGCCTAACAATGCAATATTTAGACGTTTGCGACAAGTTTTAACTCATATTTCAATAATTTTAATAAGTCAAAATATTCTTTCCTCTAGGCGCTTTTAGGGTTGAGGAAAAAACTTCTTTCCCCCTCTGGGAACACCGGGCACTCCCCACACCACATGAGGCCTCGTAAAACTATTGTACTCACAAAGGGGAGATACTATCTCCCCTTTACTATCTCCGAGATAGTAAGGGTTGCTGACTTTTAGTCAATAATCATGAGCAAGAAAGAAAGTTTCCAATATTTGGCACCATGTCTTATCACAATAATTTTTTCTGAATTCTGGTTCCCATTTTTTTTTTTTAATAGAATGGCTTACAAACTTTCAAATGCATGTTTTGATTTTATGAGTATTATAAATTTTTTAATACTCTCACAAATGTCTTTTCTTAAGTAAATTTTAAAGTTAAAAATAACTAACAGTTTTAACTAATATTTCAATAATTTTCTCTAATAAACTTTGCCACCATATAAAAACGTTGTTTTTAAAAACGTTGGTTTTTATATCGAATTTTTTTCAAATATACTTCTAAAAACTCTGGCACTTCGTTAATCCGGCTCTGTCAGTAATTAACTCGACGTTTTTACACAAAAGCTGATAAAACAGGAGATTATTTTATGCCTTCTACTTAAATAGATTAGTGTAAGCTATCAAAACAAAGAAATAAAATTTTTGTTCTTTTGTTACTTCATGCTTTTGACATTTTATTTGTGTATGCTCTACTAAATTTTATACAATATTTAGATTTCACTGTTTAAATGCGTAATTATTAATGATTTACCTGTAATCCGGCGGTATTATGAACCGATACCTGCCGGATTATTAAGAGAGTACTGTACTTCTTTTCTTCAGTTTTTTTATGGTTGTATTTGCCCAATCAGTTTTACTTCTTCCAGTGAATACCCGTTAACGCAATGGAGATTTTCTTTTTGCAAAAATGCTAAGAACTTATATATAAACTTTAATTTCTATAGTTGTTCTTAACAACATTCTTGGAAAGTAGTTTAGAGTAAAAATTGCTGTTTCAAGTAGCAGTACTTCCTGGAGAGGATTATCAAGAAATACCACTATAGCTGTAAAGCGGATTTATTTTTTTAATTCCAAGTCTTAGGATAATAGTCAATTTGTAGCTTTGCAATTTTTTTTCTTTTGCACCTTCTCAAAGAAATGCAAAAGCAATTATCCATTATTTGATTATTTTGCAACATTAACAATATAAAGCACATTAACGAAAAATAAAAATTACCTAATAATACATTTTTTTTCCTGTTCCAAAACCATATACATAATATCAAACACGAAATGATTGTTTCCTTTGAAAGGCTAGGTACAATCGTAGGAAATATTCTTTATCGAGTTTTTATAGGCGGCAGAAATATTTAAAGGAACTACTATCTCCACTTGCCTTTTTATCAATTTAATGACTTAGTTTAAATGTAATTAAGCTATCAATACAATTAAAGAGTTAGTATTTAAAAATGAATAAATTTAAAATTGTAAAAAAATAATATTCTGCTTAGGGAATGTTCAAGGAATTACTTTCAATAAATGTTCAGGACATCGTTCGATTATAAAATAAGTGACAGAACCTAGAAGTCATTTGAAAAGAGAGGACACTTGATTTAGTATATGATTCTTCGAACTGTGGAATTTAATAGTAAAAATAACTTCGCAGATTTATTCATTTTTCCATATTATGGTCTTCAGCATCAATCTAGAAATCTCACTCCTGCAGTTCGAACACAGCTCGACTAATAGGGCTACAGTGGCTTCCCACGATAAGCCCTAATATAATACAGTATTAATCCAGTTCAGTCTTATCATTTGGATAAATGACCGCAACTCGAGAACTTCTAGATAATTCTCGTAAGGTTTAAATTTGACTTATGTAATGGTTATGTCATCACACTTCACCGAAAAGTTACAAGGAGAGCCATTTATCAAATTATTCTAGGCAACGGAAACATTTTAAGGCACCACTATCAACTCTCACCTACACGTTATAATTGAGGGAAGTTTAATGTAATTAAAACTATTATATTCCAATGTTAGAACTTGAAAATATATAATGTAAAAATCATATTTTATTTACGTGGATATTTTAATTAGAGGCTTTGAGTGCAGCTTACGATAAAAATAAGTGACAGAACTTGAAAATCGATTGAGATGAGAAGAAGGCTCCCAATTAAGTAATGTTTCTCCGAATTGAATAATTTCTCAGATTTATTCTATAACCCATAATATGATTCTCATTAAATGGTCACGTCAGCCAAGTAGTCGTAGTCACGAACTAGCTACCGGCGTTGTTTCCGTAAAGTCGTATGTTCGACCCTTGATCACACTAAGGTGTAGCGGGGATGGTGGACGTTTAATCTCTAAGTTCCAAGTTCTCCATTGGCGTGACTTGGAAGTTTTGAGAAGGAAGTGCCAGCACAGGTATCATCCTCGTCACTTGACCAAAATTCAAAATCGCGAGATCCGTCGGAAGTAGTCACCGTGTTGCATCTAAGTTCGATGTTAATAAACAATCAAGGGATTTTCAACAGCAATTTCGAAATCGTAATTCACTAGCTCCACTAATCTATCTTCCGTGACCTTCGACAACAAGCCAGGATTTATAAATCCAATAAAGTGGCCGTAAGTCGAGCACTACTGGATCAATCGAGTTTGCTTTAAATTTAACTTAAGTAATGGTTTTATCATAAGATTCCACTGAAAAATCACAGCGTGTGATGAAAAGATAGGAGTTTATTGTGACCGATCCTTATTCGGCCTTGAAAGTGCCACGTGTTCGGACTCTTTAAAGGCCCTTAACGAACCGTGATCGGTCAAGTTCATGATCTCCGCTCGTAGGTTAACAGGCTTCCTTCAATGGCTCTACGACCGAACCTCTGCCGTTTTACTTCGTGGGCGGATTCTCTCGGTGTATTGCCTTCACAATCCATATAAAGTAAAATAAAGTGCACAGGTCTTAAGTTATAATGTTTCTGCTGATAAAATATTAGCAGAAAATTGATAATATCATAAGCATATGTAGGAAAAAGATTTAAATCCAGATTAAAGATGGAATACAATGTATAAAAATATTTTTAAATGTAAAATAATATATAATTGATGAAAGCTTGCAACGCTTTGCTAAGATACCTATGTAATTATATAAGAAATATATATAATATCGAAAGAAATATTAACGCCTCAAGCTTTCATAATTTAAACAGTATTTTACATTTAAAAATATGTTTATACATTTTAGCCATCTTTAAATAGAAACTTGATTTTTTACATACATTTAATTAATTTCAATCTGGAAATTTAAGATTAAAATAAGTAATTACGTGAGCTTCACGAATGTAAAAATATCAAATTAATTGGATTTGTTAAGGTTCCGGGACCCTAGAACCCCCTCGAAGTCCGTCATTGCTTGGACATACCACAATATTGTATTGTCTTAGGAGTTATACGAATACGAGTATAAAAAAATTCTGCTCGATCATATGATAGCAAATGGGCTAAGATTCAAATACCAAATTTGAATTGGAAAGGCATACAAACATACAAAATGAACTCAATAAGTTTTATAAAATCTTGTGAAAATGCATATGTAATATTTACCACAGAATAAATAGTTCATCAGTTTATTAAAACCACCAGATAAATATATGGATGGTATTGATTAGAAATTTGAATGAATGGTACCCAAGAGAGAAAGAGAGAGAGAGAGAGAGACGGCAATATAGCTACTTTTGGTGTGATTTCAGTATTAATTTCAAATTTCAAAGAGGGATGATTTTACAAATTTAAAAAGGAAGTTGAGAAATAAATGTAACAGTGTACCGAAAGGATTTATCGAATAACCTTTGACAGGGAGGTAGGTATCATGTTTGAATAGCTTCTCATGTCGGTCGTTATTATTTTGATCTGGTAAGCTTGTAACGTCTGCCTCTCGTTTTCAAATTCTAAAAATATCTTAAAATGTTTAGTTAAATTTTCAAAAAGTTAACGAAATGCAATAGAAGAGACGATAGCAAAAGACACAACAATTTATATAACTATGCGAGTACGCAAGGTCGCTCTCTCTCTCTCTGGAAGCCCTCTTAACAGACTTTTTAAATCCAAGCTTATAACTAAACAAAGTCTTAGCTTACCAATTTCCTCGCACCGATTGAGACACTTCTCTATTCCAGCAGATTCCTATTATTCTATAATCATGGGTCACTCTTAACCAATTCTACTACGAGCTATTCATTACAATAATTAACTTCATTTACAAACATCTATCGCCTTGTCGTTATCATTAATCTCCCTTCTCTTTCCTTTCAGTTATATGAAAAGATGGGAGTTTATCGTTATCCCTTTTTCTCTCTAATTGAATTCATCACACTTCTATAATCTTCATTTAATCTACCTCATCACATTTCATTTGGTTTGCAAGTAGTTGCAATGTCTTACAAAGCAAATTTTAAAAAGAGTACCCAAGATTATTCAAGAAAAAAACTTGAATAATTTTTGGGAGTGGGAGGGGGATCGGGATTTAACAAATAGAAGAAATGAAATACATCGAGAATTCTGTCAGATTTTTAATGCTCTTCAATAATATGTGATGAATTTTCAGAAATATTTTATAGTACAAACGTGATTCACAGTGTTTTCAAGAACCAAGAACTGTAGAGTTAACCTACAGCTGATATAGCCGAGTGGTTATAGTCGTGAGTTGACGGTCGGCGTTAGTTTTGTCTCGCCATAGGTTTGAGCCCAGGTGTCACTAAAGACCCGTGTAGTGGCGGGGCTGATGCACGTTAAATCTGATCGAGGTCCCAAGTTCTGCCTGCATTGTATTGTGCAGGTTTGGAGAGAATGGTGGTAGCTCAATTTTCGTCACGTGACCGAAGTTCAAAATTAAAAGGTTCGTCTCCAGCAGCCCTCGTGTAATTTCTTAAGTGCAATACTAATTCACAATCAATCAATCAAGGTAGATTTATACGGGCATTGAATGGTAACTTCATTTTAGCCATCACAAGTTCATTTTTCAAAAAGAATGATCCTATTACCCCTTAAAGTACTTTATAATAATTACAAACTATTAGCGATAAATTTCTAACTATGGTAAATAACTAGAAAAAAAAATTAAGAGTTGAAACGAAGTTTTTAAATACAATAATACATTTTCAGGTGATAGTTTGGTTTGACTTAACTTTTTCAGAGTGATTGTGATTGTTAATTATCTTGGCAATGAAAAAACACATGAGGGCTATTGGCAACGGGCCTCGTGATTTTGAACTTCAGTCAAGTGACGAGCACGAAATCTGAGTTGACAACTTCCCTCTCGAAAATTCCACACCATGCCAACGGGAGGACTTGGGAGTTTGACCGAATTTAACGTGCATCAGACCCGTATCTTTAGTGGTTTTAGGGCGCGAACACATGACTTGACGATAACAATGCTGACCGCGAGTTTTCAATCATGGCCACAAGCTACCACAGCCATTTAACTTTTTCAAGTTCGGGTTTCTTAATAAAAGGGATTGTTGAAAGATTTTAAGGGGTCCATAAGATTTAATAAGAGAAATTTACTTGATTATATTTGTTTTCAAAGAGACACTGCACTTTTTTTTATTTTATTTTGAGAATGCCTCGGTTTAGTGCTCAAAAACAACATTTATTTCGACTTAATTTTCACTGAATTTGATTTTGCTGCACATTTCTTGTAAACGTATTAATTTTATTTATCACTAAAACATTGTTGTTTTCTTTGCTTCACTTAAATTATTTTTCTTAAAATGCACATGTATTTCTAATAATATGTTTTTTCCATTTCTGCACAGTCATTCATTTTTGTATCTTTTTAGATTTTTCTTACTAATTATAAGACAGCTGTTGGCAAGATCGTCCTTAACGTTTGGAGACCTCATTTATAATATGGAGCTGGATCTTTGTAAACATTTAATAAACAAATAAAATATCACGAAACATTTTTTTTATATAAAATAGGAGAAAAATACATTTAATCAAATATAAGTAGTAATATTAATAAGCACATTAATGGTACTCCAAAATAATTAAATTAATGAAACTACATTTCGCTTGTTTTATTTCAACAGAATTGTTCCTATTTTACTTAATTTATAAGTCTTCGCTTAATTTTTTTTCTTTGCATATGGGTTGGATATTTTATTTTATTGATATTGTGTGGATTAAGTGAATATTTTTATTATTTTAAACAACATTTGCTACGCTAATTTTTTTTTTATTATTATTTTTAACTACACTTGGAGTAAGAATTTGGTTCACTTCATTTCAAAAGTAAACTTTAGTTTTAAGCATAAATAAGACCTACTTTCCTCATACTAAGGGTTTTTCATTTTATATTATTAATGCCTAACATGTATATTGTGTTGTTGATTAAATTAAGATACTTCGGTCCGGGACCTACTAGTCTCAAGGGGGAAGGGCATACGAACGGTTGACCGACCTTAGGGAGATAGGTAAAGGACCTCGTATTTTTTTTACTTTCGATAAGGTGACAAAGTAAATACTTGGGTTGTGATACAACACTCTCTTAATTGTCTCCCTTAACACACGAGGAATTGGAAAGCTTACTTGACTTTCAATTGCAGCGGTACCTATTATTCCAATCAGAATACGAGATCTCGAACCTACTTCATTCACCGAAACTTTTTAACAGTTTTAAGCAAACACGATACTCAACAATCCCATTGACTTGTCGAGTAAGTTAAACCACATCCTCGCCTCTAATACCACCGATGACGAACAAAAACTTACTTGCAACCTAATTTCACAAAGAATTTTATAAAATTCAAATTTTTTCTCAAAATTTAAATGTAAAAAAGTACAATTTAAATGTGTAAATTGGTCTTCAAATCAATCCTTTAATTTAAATTTCAACAACTTAATTGCAGGTCTTGGCAAGTGAAACCGAAGTACAGCTTACACAATTTTTCTGCAAGATATGGAAATCAAGAGTCATCATGTGCTCCGGCTATTACAAACCTATTACTCTACAAGACAGTTATGAGTTGATACAGGACTCACCGTTGCCGACATGAATCATTTTTGTCGAAACTCTTGATCAATAAATCTACTTTTGTCAAAACTGTTCAGAACGAATTAAGTATTTTGATGAGTTAAATTACATACAACTTACGTACTGTCAGGTTCATAAGTTTTGTTCTCGTAAAAGTGGAATATAGCCGAAACGCGCCATCGAAACGTTTTAAACACCCTGAAAGAATTTTTCAAGGAACAGAGAACGATTTAAAGAAATTTGAATCGTACCTTTTTAGAAATACTTTAATGTCCATTCGCAATATGAATAATGTATATCGATTAAACAGAAAGTTTTGCATTAGTAATAATAATTTAGAATATAATCAAGTAATAATGAGCTGTCCAAAATGTTTTTATACATTCTTTGTCGTACTTCTTAAGAGGCTATTAATGAAGACTAAACATAAAAATAAATAAAGATTTCGAATAGATATTTAAATTTCGATATACATAATTTGAATAAAAAAAATTGTAATAAATTTTACAACTACTCGACCGAGGAGAAACATTTTGACACGAAGAGAAATGTTACACTTTAATAATACATAGCAATCATGTTACAATTCCTTTTAAAAAGTATCTTACCAACGAAGGTTTTATACCACATTTCATCTTAAGAATATATTATAAAAACAGTGCGAAATATGTAACTTAGGATAGCATGAGCAAAAATTAAAAATGCAATTGTAAAATATCCGAATTATCAGTGCTTGAAACGAAATCCATACATAAATATCTTTATTTAATACATTAGAGTAAATAAGTTTGTCCTTACACTCTTGAAAGGGAAATCTAAGTTAAGTATTACAATAGTATTATTTAAATAACCCCAAACGTCTAATCCGCCAATGTAAATTTCTATAATATATATTAGGTAACGTCAATTTAATGTTAGGTAACGTTAAAATGATAAAGCAACACCAAACTGTCAAGATCTCAAGCGCTAAGTGACAGTTTCGCAGAGAGAAAAACAAAGATATCTGAAACTCAAATGCTTTAAGTGATCTCACTATTTACAAATGTTTTGTCAGGTGCGTCTGTTTTTATATATAATCAATCAGAGAACGTTTCGCTATTCAATTTTAAAATGCTGATCTAAGTTATGATAAAAACAATTTTAAATGATATTAAACATTTATTTCGCAACACACAATTATGATTCTTAAAATTAACAAAATACTACATCAATGAAAAAACATCCAAACGGCAATTTTATGAAATTAGAAACGCGAACATGATATTTTTAAATTTTCATGCAACAAAAGTAGTTTGACGTCATAATTCAAGAATAAAATTTTGAAAGGAAATGAATCTTAATAAAAACAAAATCTCAAGCCTTTTGTGTAACAATTTTAAAAGTAACGCAGTTGGATCGTGTTTTAATTAAGCTATGAGATTTTTACATATTTTAAATCAGTGAGACAAAAAAAAAAACACCTTTGAGTTCTTCACACATCTTTAATTCACAAATTCAGAAGCTTAAACATCAAAATGAAACCACTTTTAACATTTTAGATGCAAAGTTTATATGTATAACAAAATAAGCAAAATTAGTGCATAATGCGTTTCAGAAACATAAACTCTCACATAGAATTATCAGCAAAAATTGCACGACTATTGTTATTTACTTTTTAAAGTGAACCAAAATTCTACAACTACGAAATAACGTGTCTAATTCTATATCACATGGTAAAGGTTTCAAGAAAATAAACATCGACACTTACTTTAATTCTTCTCCTTATATTTTGACAATCACAGTACTTTACTAAAAGTTCTCAAATATCGTCGAAAGTGGGGTAAAAAAACTGCCAATCACTATTTTTCAATAAACGAGCCAATTTAAGTCCGTCAATATAAATCAATTCTCAAACCGCCAATTCTTTTAACTGCAACCGTCACTTCTAACTGAGCACTAAATCCTTGTCACATTGGAGCAATCGCCATTCATTCAGGCGATGCAAATGAAGGTGACGTGAGAATCGATTATTTTAACGTATACTTCTATCTATATCGATGTCCGATCACGATATCTTTTTCAACAGTGTATCGTCATCATATCGTATCTTTTTCCCCCAAAGCCGCAAGGGTTTTGTTATTTATTTATTCTATATTATTATTATTTTTTTCCTTCGTTCACCAATTTATCGTTTGGTTCCGAACTTCGGGAAACACGGCCACAACAACGTCCGCAGACGATTTTAGGGAGCTGAGTGTAGTATACTAGCAGACGATCTTTCTCCCGAGTGTGTGGAGAGCTAGGTTGAGTTGCGCTTTGCGCGGAAGCAGGACGCGACGATTTCGATGTGTGAAGGGAGGGGACGGATGTTAAGAGGAGAGAGAGAATAAAATAGAAGGAAACAGAATTTTTTCTTTCTTTTTCGTTCTTATTTTTCTTTCTAATGCCGCTAATCGGGGTGCTACTTTATTCCTTCGGTTATTTCGTTCGGGATACTTGCCAGCTGAGAGGAGGGGTGTTTTCGCTACAGAGACATTTTGTTTCGTCGCGTGTCGCTTTAATTTGTCATCAGACGATTTTGGATTTTGGCGGCAACTGGGGCAGAAAAATAAGAGTTGTTTAATAAACTGAGAGATCCTCTTTCCTACTAGATGTACTTGTGCATGTGTATCGTGAAAAAAATTATTCAATTTGTTACAGATTCGAAAAATGAAATATAGGGGGAACTTGTAGAACAGTTAGCGTGAAATAAGTATCTTCGAAATGAAGTTTATCTTAATTTTATCATAAACAATCTGCTCAAAACATCTCCAAGTTTTTATGAAAATTAATGTTAGTTAAAAAGGTGTAGATATCCTTCATTCATACAAGTAGTGTATTTGAAGTACTCAAAGCTTATTCTTTAAGATTAAGGCACAACTAATGTACCAATTTAAATAAATTCAAACTGATTAAAACAACTTGTTCATTTAAAATTAGCTCATCTTAGAGTCGCATTTAACATATATTTTTACTTATTTAATATTTTAATTTAAAAAGTTTTTATACGATTTCAGCGATCGTATTTATCATCATGCAAATGATTAAAAAAAAAAAAAAAAACCGGTGAATATAATGTTGATAATATTCTAAGCATATTTTTTATTCAATTTTATTTTTAATAAATTGTATGAATTCTTGAAATTGTCTTAAATTATATAATAATAGGAATATTTAATTTACAATGTTGAGTGAAAAATATCCAGTTAATCAAATAATAAAGTATTTTCTTGAACATAAACTCAATTAAGGTAACTTAAACGTTTTACCAAATATATTGATTGTACTGCTGAATTATGATCACGTGATCCTTGATTACTTCTATCAATTAACTGTTATTGTCCTCATGGACTTACCTTCTTTAGGTAGGTACAAACATGACCATTTTCTTTCCCATGGATTAGTTTTTTTTTTTATTAACGTCGCACTAGAAGCAACACGAGGGCTATTGGCGACGGAACTAGTAATTTTGAACCACGGTCAAGTGACGAGGACGACACCTGAGCTGGCACCCCCTCTCCTAACATCCACACCACGCTAACGGGAGGACTTTTGGCCCCTACAGATTTAACGTGCATCAGCCCCGGCTACACGGCGGGTCTTTGGCGGCCAAGGTTCGAACCCGCGACTGAACGAAAACCGCCGGTCGCTAGTCCACGACCTTGATCACTAGGCTACCGCGGCCCTTCTTTCCTATGGAATTTACTGTCTTAGGTAAACACGGATCATGTATTGCCGGGATACTCAGTGATATTTCTCTATTTTCGTCTCTTCTTCTCGTCAACCGTTTTTAACTTTCGTTCCTCTTTTTCTTTTTTAAATATCCAGATCTATAATACCTTGTTTGGCCACATCTTGCTCTTGTTCAATTCATTCGACCTTCACTCATTCACCCTAACTTCTATCTTTAATGTATTTATGTGAGTATTTTAAGATCCAGTTGGATTTCATGCCAAACATTATTTTGTAAAACCGAGATTTTAACCCAGGAACTACCTTCTCTTGAAATTCAGGATTGCCGAATTTCCCCCAAATTATCGCTGCCTCAAGAAGTTATTATAATGCATTGAGTGAAATATTCTTGGATTTGAAATAACGCGAATTTTAATCACCTCTTTTTATTTATTTT
Organism: Nephila pilipes; assembly: GCA_019974015.1. Taxonomy (NCBI): domain Eukaryota; kingdom Metazoa; phylum Arthropoda; class Arachnida; order Araneae; family Nephilidae; genus Nephila; species Nephila pilipes. The sequence goes on along the minus strand of BMAW01058869.1, from coordinate 225,160 downwards.
TATCATCATGCAATCTAAAATATGTTTAGTGTGGTTTTCAACAATTTCTTCACCATCATCAGGATGGCTACATTTGATTTTTCTAATTTATTATTTTTCTTTTTTTCCTGTTGCTTATGACTTCTTGAAGGCCGCTGTAGCCTAGTGGTAATGGTTTCGGATTCGTGACCAGCGGTTTTCTTTCAGTCACGAGTTCGATCCTTGGCTGCCAAAAACTCGCCGAGTAGGTAGGGCTGATGTACGTTAAATCTGTCGGTTCCCAAAGTCCTCCCGTTGGCGTGGTGGAAAGTTAGGAGAGGGGGGTGCCAGCTCAGGTATCGTCCTCCTCACTTGACCGTGATTCAAAATTACGAGATCTGTCACCAATATCCCTCTTATTGCTTCTAATTCGACGTTTATAAAAACAAAACTAAACTATGACTTCTTGAAGCATTTTGCTTCTTGTCTTTAAATGCTTTTTACGACTGAACTAAGATTTATTATTACCCATTTAAAATACGAAATAAATAAATTTAAAATGAGATATAATAATATCTCTGCTGTAGCTGATTTCACGTTATAAATTCAGTTACTGGGTGTATTTACTCTAATTTGATCACTTTTAACAAGTCATTTTAAAATTTTTTGCGAAACATTCCGGTTTAAAAATAGGCGTTGACTATTAATAACCATTTAAATTTTACGTCAAAACTTTTTTTAAGCTGTGTAAGTTATTCCTAAGAGAAACTAAGCAAACGATTAATTTCTAAAAAGGAAAGATTGAGTTTTGAAGAATGAAAAAAAAAAAAAAAACTTAGTCTATGACTTAATTCGTTTCACAATTTTTCAAAACTTGAAAATGTAAAATAACTGTTATACACCTCTAAAAAGAACGCATGTGTTGAAAAATCATAGGTGTCATATCCTCGAAATAACTATCATATCCTATTGTTTCTTAAAGATCAAGCGTTACTCTCTTGGATAACATATATAAACATCTGATGTGAGATTGGCAGCCATTCAAAAGAAAGGAGTCATATATTACACTGATGACTAATAGGGCGTATTTAAAAACGTTTTGTGTTCACACACCCAAAATCAGTTATGCTGGTCGAAAAGAACTCATCTTCCCAAGTTGATTCTTCGAAAACTTATGCGTACAAAAATCTTTTTTGTGTGATATCATTGTTACATTCAGAGCATTGAAAAAGAAAACTTACTTTAACTTTCTCTCATTTGAAAAAAAAAGAAAGAAGAAAAGAAAAGAGAGAAAAAAAATGAATATGTTAGAATCTTACGAATCACTTTGACAATATCTCAATGAGATAATAAAAATATATATGTAAAAATAAGATATTCTTTCCTTCAGATATTTTTTATTTTCCCTATATTTCAAAGACATAAAAAATAAATCTTAAAAATAAAAAAAAAATTCTAGATTTAATGTATCGTTTTATTACTGTAACCGCGGTAGAGTCCCGAACTCGAGATCGGCGTTGTTTTCGACGAGTTGCCGGGCTGATGCACTTAAAATCCGTCAGGGATTCATGTCAGGGATTCATTGGTGTTGAGTGAAAGCTTGTAGAGAGAGGTTCCAACTCAGGTATCGTCTTCGTCACTTGGCTGAGTTTCTAAATTACGAGGTACATCATCAATAGACATCGTATTGTTTCTAACAATGAAGTTAATAAACAATTAGCCACAGAAATCATTTTATTACTGATAAATTTTACTGCAATTTTAGTATACTTAAGCTTGTTTATTGCATCAGGTGTTTTAATTAGTTAATCTAACTTTATTCAAATCAATGAAATGCTACAATTAAATTCGTCTCAGAAACTGTTTATTCCTGGTAAAAGCATCTAGAAACAATCTATATCTTTATTAATATATATCTTTATGATAGGAAAGTGTCTCAAAAGTTAATCTTAAACGTCTGGTTTCAGAAATATTAAATGTTTTATTATCTTAGGGTGGCGTTTCTGTAACTACTTTCAGAATTTATTAATTTGAGTTAGAACTTTGTAACTACTAGTTGTATAAAAGTAACGCGTGGCAGCTATTTTTGTTCCGATTTTTCTAGATTTTGATTGTTTAATCCGATTTATCTTCACACATATGCGTGATTTAAACTTTTAATGATAAAAGTCAGCATTATTTAAAATTAATCGAATGAATTTTAATGCCGTTTCCGCACCTCTTCTAGTTTATTGCAGCAGAAAAGGGGTATTTCTAACAAAATATTACTTATTAGAACCAAACATTGTCTGTTCTTCCAATGACATATTTTTTTGCATACATAGCAATTAAACATCGCTCGGAGCAATATATTTAACTATATCACTCATTTTATCTGTCTTCCATTGAAACACAGACGGTCGAGAGATTTATCCCCTAAACATTATACAGATTGATTGATTAATTAATGACGCCGAGCTTGAAGAAATGCAACACGAGTGCTATAGGCGACATACCTTGTAATTTTGAAACTCGGTCAAGTGACGAGACGCTACGAGAGGACATGAAGTCTCAACAGATTTATCGTGTATCAGCTATGATACACGACGGGTCTTTAATGGTATCAAGGCTCAAACTCATGTTTCAACAAAATTAACGCCGGCATTGAGTTCGAGACCATAACCATAAGGCTTCTGTAGTCACTATATATTAAAAGAATTTGATTTTCGGAATATATATATATATATATATATATATATATATATATATATATTAAAGTATAAACTTTTCTGAATACTTTAAGATAAGAAAATATTCTTATTATTTGCCTGACATGATTTAAAATGCACATGCTCACTTCTGATCCTTTATTACTATATGTAAAACTTTGAAGGTCATTTGCTCAAAATGACTTTCTGTTATTTCGTGCTAGGCATCTTACAAACTCTACTTAAGATAACCACACGAAGATTTTGTTCAATATCATATTATTTTATACAAATTGAATTAAAATTATTGTTTTTCAAATATATTCTGATAGCTTTTCAATGGTAGGTAAATATTAATTCCAACTATAATAAGCCCAAAGCAATCTAAAATTCTATTAAATCTTAAATATTTTTAATTGGATTATATTTTAAGGCCTTTTTTTGCATTATAAAGCAAAAATTATATGTTCGGAAGTAAAAGTGGTTTTAGAATTGTTTATTGAAATTGCTTAAATTATATTCGATGAAAGTCATATTTTAACATTTAGACGTCCATATTTTTATATATCTGGTTATGTAGAGAAATTAATATTTATTAACACAAATAATTCTGTATGAGCAATTAATTATCATTCAATACATTTACATTTGTGAATTTACCTTTAGGTACATCTCACACATAAAAGTTTTCATAACTTTCACATGTACACCTTGAAGGAAAACTACTGCATTTATAACTTTCAAAAATTTCAGAGTAATCATATAAGTACTGTATTTTATGCTAAGAACATAAGTATAACTTTAAAGAATTAGCCTCATTTCATAATGTGGAAAATATCAGTTCTTTGGATAAATTATATTTTAGGAAAGTGTGCCAGAATGATGAAATCTGAGAATCCTAACCCAGAATTCTAAAAGACACCTTTTGAGTACAAAAAAAAAAAAAAAAAAAAAAAAAGAAAACAAAAAATGTTTTTCTGTGTGGTATGGATCGCTTGAATAAAATTCTAAAATTCTATTTTCCAACGTTTTGTTTATAGAATTCTCATAAAGAATATAACTCGGGAATGAGCTAAGTGCCTCTATTTTTTTAATAAAAATTCATATAAATGCAAAAATTGAAAGCATTTTAATGCCTCAGTTTTCTTAAAAAACCCTTTACATATTCTTATTCGTACGTTAGATATGTATCTGTTTACATCCTTTTAATAACAATTTACTTATTAAACATCTCTTTACTAAGATGATTTAATACATATATTTACGTAAACTAAATTGAAATAAATGGTATCATATTACTTTTAAATTGTCAGACACGTATGTCAACGATAAAAACAAATTAAATACTATTTTAAACTTTTGCTTAATACTTTTAAATTTATTCCATTCAACTATTTTATAGTTGAATAATATAATTGTACAAATTGTGTATCAGCTATCTCTCCAGACTAAAGAAATTGCTCTCTTATTTAATTAAGGAAGCTGTTTTTTTTTCTGAAATGCCATGTGAGACATTTTATTTAATCTCATACTGAATAATAAATGCATTGGTGTATAAATATGAGACGCATAAGAAGAAAAAATGTACATGCTTGGCAAAACAATCCGGTAAAAAGAAAAACGCATGAAAAATATGTGTCTGGAGTGTTTTCCTCTTCTTTTCCGCTTTTCTTTTCTGCCGCCAACTTTTTAGCTTTAATGTTGTTCATCGATTGTTGAAGAAGCAATTAGTTGCTAAAGTTGAGAAGATATTTCTATTCTTTTCTTTCTATTTATGCATTTTTGTAAGGTAACTCGTAAATTTTCTCAAAAAAAAGTAAAGGTAGAAATAAAAATGTACAATTTTTATTTTTTTTTATTTTTTAAAACCATTACTGTGATCTCAGAAATAAATAAAAGAATTGAAATCATGTAAATGCTAGTAAAAATAACCTTTGTCCAATAAGTCGACAAATTATAATCAAAAGATTAATTTTAGTACATTTATGAGAAAACGGTACGGGTTTGAATAAACATGAAATAAAACAGTTACGAGTCATTGAAAATAGATTATACAGAGCGTTTACAAAAGATTGTCCCAAATTTGTAGAATTAATGCTACAAAACTAAAACAGCTTCATCCTTCTTTGAGCAAATTAAATTAAAAACCATGCTGTAAAGTTTATGAAACTATAATTGATCAATGTGACCACCATAGCAGAAACACGAAGGATATCCTGTTGATAATAGAACTAATCCTACAATTTTCGCATCATATTCAGTGTTACAGTTTAAATGGCTGCTTTTATTCACATTTTCAGTTCATCGATGCTCACCGGTAGTAGCAAAAAGTTATTTTTTATGTAATTGAAAGGAAAATATCGTGAGGAATTGAATGAGTGCTGCTTGGGTGTCAGAGTGAAGGTGGAATTTAAGGGCTCAAAAGCCAGTATGGTTGTACTGCACCAAAAGAGGTGTAACTATGATCTACACATTTGAAAAAAATCTAAAAAAAAGGTATACATTTGGTTGACAAGAAGGAGAGCCAAAAATAGAGAAAGATCCCTTGAGTTTCCCGGGGTGCGTCATCCGTATTTACCACAAATAGTTAACCACATGGGACAGAAGAATGATCATTATTGGGTCTCGGAGTCACTATTTCCATAAATACCTGAGGACCAGGCCTTCTTGTGAGTCACTGGTTGACCTTCAAGAACATGGGCGGCGTACTGAGTACGCGACTCAGTAAAAAGAGAGCTGTGAATTTCAAAATAATCACGTGACTAACACCTGTGCCTTATTTATCCTCCTTCTAAATTTCTTTCAATACGGTACTTATGTTTGGAGCTTAAGGTCGCATTTTGATTTGCTTCTTCTTCATCATTTTTTCTAGAACATCTCATCTGGCATGAGGAGGTGGCCGTGGTAGCCTACTGGTCATGGTTCAGATTCGTGGCCAGCGGTTTTCGCAGTCGCAGGTTCGAGCCTTGGTCGCTAAAGACCCGTTGTGTAGCTGAAGCTGATGCACAAAATCTGTCGGGCACAAAGTCATCCCATTGGTGTAGTGTGGAAGTTAGGAGAGGGGGATGTCAGCTCAGGTGTCATCCTCGTCACTTGACCGAGGTTCAAAAGTACGAGGTCCGTCACCAATAGCCCTCGTGTTGCTTCTAGTGCGACGTTAATAAAAACTAAACTAAACTGGCTTATGGAGCATACCACCATCTGTGTTATTATATGTTATTTCTGTAGCATGTTCTATTTCGTTTCTTCAATCGAATCGAGATTCATTTAATAATTTATTGTGCTTTTTACAAACATTTAAAACATTTAAACTTGAAATTATACAAAAACATTATTTACTTTTTTTTTCAAAGATATTTTTTAAGAATAACATTGAAATATATTGCGGATTGCAGTCGGTAGTACCATATTGCGTTTCTAATTCTCCATCTAATATTGTCAACAGACTTATCGATCATTTGAAAGGGTCATGCCAAAATTCTACAATAAATAATTGGTATACAATTTATCCCTCGGCAAAATATTTGCTAATTGATAATATCACTTTGTTAGGAACATTGTATTCAAATCAGAAAGAAATCCCTCGGAATTTTCTTCCATTGAAATCAAGAGTTACAGGTTCAACTGTTTTTGGGTTCCAAAAAGATGTAGTTATCGTGTTATAATTTACAAAAAAAATTAAATTGTCATTCTCTTGAGCTCTATATATAATGATGCTAGCATTAGCAAGTAAATTTGAGTGAAATTGCGCCAAATGCCATAGTTAATGGAAATTCGTACCAACTTATGGTTGAGAAATTTTACAAATGCATGCATATTTTCTATTCATTTCACACGTTGTAGGATACGAAGCCGTCTTACCCGACTACAATAACATTGTAAAGACTGCAAATCCCTGTAATATCAACCCCAGATTAACTCTTATGGTTTCTCACGATGCGAACAATGGAATATGATATCGAACTCATCATTCCACGCCTATTAGGTTATGATTTTCAGTTAAGTTTTCATGGCGTTCATTGTTTAAGCATACATTTATAAATATATCATTTTGCAATTTCTACGTTTGATCTTTCAATCTCTAATAAGGGAGATTTTTAACCGATTAATTTCTGGAAATTCTGTAACTCCCTTGATTATAAAAATTTTCATATAAGAGACATGTATGAGGGTAATACGATCAATGTATGTAATAGGGCCATTTGGCGATGTAAGGGCCAATTTCAAAGTTAATCAACAAGTAATTCTATTACTGCAAATGAGAGGCAAAAAGGGACTATAGTACCTTAAAGGAATTGTTAAGAACCTTTCCTGAAGCAAGTTTATAATTTTTGCACGATTTTCCAGTACGACGCTTGTTAATTTTTCCTAGTAAGCTAACCTTTTTTTAATAATTAAAATGTCGTATAAAGAATACGCATTGTTAAATTAAGTTAAGTTATTTAATGTTTTCAAATATAAGTAATAATTTTTTTTCAAATTGCTTAAAGTTCATGAATGAATCTCAGAGTTTTTGGTAACCTAAAACTGCATGTTGTACGGTCGCTGATGACTGTATTGACTTCACTAGAATCTGTAGTACCTACCCGCGAATTTCTTCATTCCCTTATTCTATTTAATTTAGTATACTCTTATTACCCTCTCTCTCATTATATAACTTTTTTTTATTACATTATCAACATGTAATCAAGCAAAGGATTGAAGGAGGGTGGTGATTGATTGATTGTTTATTAGCTTCGTACGTAGAAGCAACATGTGGGTATAGGCGACAGATCACGTAGAACCTTAACCAAGTGACGACACCTCAACTGGCCCCTCCTTACTCAAACTTCTTCACCATACCTTTGAGTCTTGACAGATTTAACGTGCATAAGCCCCTCTGCACTCAAGGTCCTTAGTAGCATTGCGACTCGAACCCACGACTCAACGGAAACAACACCGATCGCAATTTCGCGACCATGGATACCAGGCAGGGACAGCACTATTTACTTTTGTGATAAAATCTATTTTTCGTTAATGTAGCCTCATACAAAAACTCAAGCGAATAATGTGTGGTATATGATGCAGTCATAGAATTGGGCTTTCAAGTATAATCCAATTCTTTTGGAAAGTTATATTTAAATTTTTACTGACGTATTAAATCTAGTGAGGAGGAATTGTAATTTTGGAAAAATAATCGATTGATAAAAATGAAGTATTGGAGAGGCAAATTATTCCAACATATCTAGATAAACTTCTCCTATTACTGTCTTTTCGACAAAAAGGAAGGACAGATAATCTGATCGTGTAACATTTCGCACCAAACTTTTCCTATTGTGCTTTCACAAGCAAATTTCATCACATGAGGGGGATTTTTCGAGCTGTGATGTAACTTCAACAGAGAAAAAAGTGCGATTTAATAACTGAGAATTACCCGAAATCTCTGCTCATATTTTCATCGTAAAATATTGACATTAGGTCACTGTTTTAAGTGATTGAAGTAATAGAAGCGATAATTACCGATTTCTGGTGATTTTTTTGTTAATGTTCGCTTTTGAATGAGACATCTGTACTTCTAGTGTCCGGATCCGGGTCAAGTATATCCTTAGAATATCGTCTAGCACTTGCTCACATCTTATAGTGTGCTTATCAGTGTCCTGCTGTCTCGTATATCATCTCTCTCTAGAACTTGTAATCACTCAATCATATTAACTACACTTCTTATATAGTAATGCTAATTTATAAAAGTCAGTGATTTTGATTGTTTATTAACATTGCTCTGAGAAGCAGCACGACTGCAAATGACGACGAACTTCATAATTTTGAAATCTCAATCAATTGACAGGAATGACACTTCGGCTGGCACCTCCATCTCTAAACCTCCTCATTACACTAACTGGAGGACTTGGGACTTTGGCAAGATTTAATACGCATCAACCCCGCTAGTGGCATCAGGATTTGAACCCACGACTTGACGAGAACATCGCTGACCATGAGTTCTCGACCAAGACCCCCAGGCTAATAAGGCCACTTGACATAAGTTTGGGTTCCTTTCCAAGGCAATTTATCAATTTAAATAACGTTATAAAGTAACTTTAAAGGTCAGTTAAAGGGAAAAGTTCGTGAGAAGTTGTTTTGTAACTATCAACTCTATTTTTACACACGTTTTTCGAAATCTAATGTATAATTATACATTTTCAAATCTTACTTTTATTTCAAATTTGTAATTATTATTTCTGCTTATTTAATTTTTATGTTTCTAAGGCTTATATTCAAATACAATTTTCTTCTAACATTTCGATTTATATCGAGACTGATTTTCACTATCGTTTTATTTTTTTGCATTTAGATTTTGGCAACATGTTAAATAAAGAAATAGAATAGATTGTGATTCTTATTACTAGTACGAAGTTTACTTAGTCATTTAGAATAAAATGAAATTTGTAGCAATTTCATATTTGCTAATGTACAAGTACATTTTTTAAACGCTCTCTAAAATTGGACGATAGAGAGATTACAAACTGACAGTATCATCTGATATATCTAGAAGATTTCATCTGACCAACGTACAAAAATCGAGATGATAACTGAAACCGATTTTCCATTCACGTCACCCCTCAAAATCGTTTCATCATCGAATGAATAAAGTGTTCTATTTCATTCGGACACTAATTCTGTGAAACAGATCACTCACGTCATAAACTTTTTCCTCCAGATTAGAAGGAACGTGACTTCGCCCCACAAAAGCCTTAATGCAGCGAATAATTTATATTTTTCACACTCCTTCTAATGGGGGTAATCGGATCAAGTCTTTCCCCATTATGGCCTCTCGTCTCCGATAGCGTTATTTTGAAATCGGTTTTATGGCTATTTGTAGATACTTGAGATGGATTTGGGACATTTCTATCATTTTCTACAATTCTGAAAGTTCCAAGATTTTTTTTTTTTTTTTTTTTTTTTAATGCGAAAATAATTTAAAAAAAAAAAAAAAAAATCTCATAATTTGGAAGAAACTCTAGTTTTATAAATGGTAAGAAATTTTAAATGTTTCACTTGATTCAATGTTCCTTCACGGAATAAAAGTTCAAATAACCGAATTATTTCTTGATTACGCAAAACAGAATATTACGAGAGCACAGATATTTCATTTACTCTTCTCCACAATTAATCACTCACACTTCAAAAGGAGCAGTGAGTGATGGTAGAGTTTAGTGGATCAAAAGGCAGATGAGGCTATGCTGCACCAAACAAGATGAGGAGGGCTGAATAAATAGATAAGGATCAGTTGTCGTCGTTGGATTCAACTGGAGCTCGGAGCGCTCTTCTAGCCCGAATCAGAATAACTGCACAGTTACGTTGTGGGAAGGTGGATTCTGCCTTTCTACGAAGTAAGTTCCGAATGGAAGTATAGCTATTGGTCGATTCTGATGGGATTGAGAAATGTTGCTTTTTGATTGGCTGATGGTCTTCTGGAAGAAAAAGTGAACTTGGAGAAGAATTTTGAGCTGGTAGAAAGTAATGAAAGGGTGAATTTTTGTTTTGTGCTAGAGGTGGTTCTCTATTACTGCAATTGGCTGTCCGATATGGGGGTAAATTGTGTATAAATTGGGTGGTTGGAGAGTCTTCCAAGAGTTTGTTAAATAAAAAAATAATACAACTTTGTTAGTAAAAAAAATGAAACAAAATAAAATTTTATATATATATATATATATATATATATATATCCATGCTTTCCCTACTTTAAATTAAGCGCCTCGGCGTGTCGTAAACTGCTTGTTACTTCCTACCTTACTGTATAAATGAAACCGGAGTAAAATGCCTGCCCAGGCTAACACTCAAATTTTCATATGACTGCTGCTGACTGCTGCCGAGAGTTTGTGGAAAATGTAAGATCAGAGAAAAATTTAAAGGAAGTTGATAATGGAAATTTTGAACATAAAAATTAATAATTAAGGGGAGGGTGTATGTGAATCTGAGAGTATTTGCCTGGGTCTTTTTTTATTGAGGGTGTAATAATGTAATTTTCGAGATTTCCAATATTAGTATTCTCGATGATTTCTAGTGCATTAAAGAAGTTTTTTGAGAGATATTGAACATGTTTTTTGAAAGTGGGATTTGTAATACTTTTAAAGTTTCTGAATTTCTCATATATTGAGTAGCTTTTGATATCATTCTAATTATTGAGTTCTGGAAGTTTTGTAGTATTTGCAAATTGGTTTTAGCACATGTCCATATCAGACAAGTATAGCTAATCACGGGTCGCATAATAGCTGTGTATATGAGTATTTTGTTATTGAGGATCATTTTTGATTTTCCATTTATGTTTATGTCTATTTGGATAAACTTTGTGGGAATGACGACGGAATTTTTCACTTGTATTTAGTATGTGCTTTTCCAAGTTAGGTGTTTACCGAATGTAACTCTCAGATATTTAGTAGAGTTGGACCATGGGATTTTGAAATGAAAAATATTGGTGGAGGATAAATGCCTTTTTTCTCAGTAAAAAGAACAACATCTGATTTTTTTTACGATAGTTTTTATTTCCCATTTGTTGTAATTTTTCCAGTGTAAGGAAGTGTTTGTTTAACGCTTATGTAACAAATTTTGGTTTAGAAAAGGATCGCTAGTGTTTCCCGGTTACACTTCATCTTTGTTTACCAAATAACGGGAACCCTTTAGGAAAGAAAAAAAAGATCATTTCTGACCTCGAGGTGAAGGTGACCGAACTTACCTTAAAGAAGTTAAGCACCTTAAAGATCAGTTTTGAAGAAGTATTAGGCCTGACCCATATCATAAACGTTATTCTGGCTATACATCTTTTGCCTTCTCACTTGAAACTCATTTTTGTTACAAAGTATACAGTGGGGGCCAAAACACGAGGGCTATTGGCGACGGACCTCGTAATTTTGAACCTTGGTCAAGTAACGAGGACGACACCTGAGCTTTTGTTTTATAGAAAGAAGACTGTTTCATATGTGATAACATTATGAGTTGGAACTGTAGTAAATTTTTTCTTAACATTTAGCCAAGAAGCAATAACATCAAATGAAAGAGTAGATTGAATATCTAGAAAGAGATGCAAGTTTGTTGCGCTACGAAAAAGTGGTCTTTCCTATGCTGAAAGGGTGAGACAAGTGGGTGGTTTAGTGATTATATATGAAATCCAAAAGTTTTGTTTACAATATCAGGAGACAAATTCACTAAAAAAAAACTAAGCAGGAAATAGGCCGAAAAAGTTGCTCTACTTCTGTTGATGACACAAGAATAGAAAGACTATGTCTTCAAGATAGAAGAATGTCATCAATGGCCATTAGAAGCGATCTGAATGATTTTGGTGTTTCTGTCAGTTCAAGAACAATCAGGAGAAGATTAACAGATGTTGGACTAAGAGGTAGAATTCCTCTAAAAAAGCTTTATATCAATCTACAGCAGTGAAAAAAAAAAGACTAAATTTGGCAAAAGAACACATTAATTGGACAGATGATCAATTGTCACAAGTTATGTGGAGAGATGAAAGTAAGATATCATTATTTGGTAGTGATGAGCGAAAATGTACAAGACGTAATGTGGAAGAAGGGATACGTCCTGACTGCATTCTGGCAATTGTGAAGAACCTACTTAGTGTTATGATTTGATCATGCATGTCAGCAGATGGTATAAGTCGCCTTTATGTCATCGATGGAACACTGAATGCCAGAAAATGCATTAACGCTATTCTGGAAAACAAAATTCTACCATCCATCTGGGATCTCTTACCCAACAAAACTTCCTTTATTTTTCAGAAGGATTCTGCTCCCTACCACAGCATTGAATTGTTACCCTCGCCAGGAAACAGTCTTCACCTCATTTCTATCGAAAACTTACGGCACCATTTGAAACTCTTGTCCAAACGAGGCGCTTATCAAATAAAAGGGATTTAATTGAGGCTATAATAGTTTCGTGATATCATTTAATAACGAAAGAAGAGCTTAACAGTATCGTTAGCTCAATGAAACATCGATATGAAGCCATAATACAAAAATGAAGGCTACACTTCTAAAAACTGATAACTCACTGCAATCATTAGTATCTAATATATATCGATAATAGATACTAACTTCTTAACTTTTTTTTCAAATTCAAATAACTTCTTTTGTATTGCAAATATTTAGATTTTGTTTTTTGAATTGAATTCAGTATTAAATTTTCTTTAAAATGATATGTATGACTTTGCATTATGTGAAACGTAACAGCAAACCAAGTTGAAAAATATAAAAGAAATTCCAAAAATGTCCCCAATTTTGGCACCACTGTATGTATTTCATTGAAACGTCATCTACCCGATGTGGTGTTTCTCTTGGAGTTCTTGTAGCGACTATGCTCAACAACGCCAAAAGCTAAAACACTTTATTAACTAGCCCGAACGAGACGTTTCTTTAAACCTAGTTAATACAGACGCATCAAAAAGCGACCAGTCAACTTTTCTTCGAACCCATTGGTCCAGGATTCGAAACAGCCCCCTTCCCACTAAGATTATTAACAACCTTTCCATCTTCACGGATGCGGAAAATCAGGCAGTGCCGAATTCTCAACTATTCCAGGCTTTTATTTCTGATCTGGCTGAAAAGTAAAGTGAAACCCAACTTTGTGGTCCATTCTTGTGCAGAAGAGAATTTAAAATTAATAAAAAAAATGTTTAAATTACTTTAAAAATCAAATTAAAACAGTACTATTAATATTTAAGAATTTAATACTGGAAAACTAAAACTGTAAGGTGAGAATTTATGGTCCTTCACCTATTAAATAACATAATTCAAATTTTTCTTCAGATTTTTGGATAAAATATTTTTACTACGGCGACCGGTGGTTTTCTGACCCCGAGGAGGGGGGGGGAGAGAGAGTTGTGACCTTAAGTGCCACTGCTGTTTCGAACCCTGGACCAGTAGGTCCAAAGAATGCGCTTCTACTAATCAGGCTAAAAAGGCGTCTGATCAGGCTAGTTAGTAGGACATTTTAACCTCTGGCGCTGCCATAGAAGAGAGTCGCTGCATACGCCCCCTCCAGTATCATCGTGATGATACGAAGAGATAAATTGGTTTGTACAGAAAATTGCTTTTTGATATTTTTTGCCAATACTGCAAATGATATACATCCCCTCCCTGTTGAGTTGTGCTTGAGACAGTTTCCATTTGAGTAATCGGCTGTCTTGTGTTAAGTGGCGGATCTCATCGACACGTGCGTCAGAGCCGGAATATCACTTTTCGTGATTTGTGTGCTTTTGTCTTATTTAGACGTACAGAGGCAAATGTTTTGCGTCAGGGGCATTTGCAATCAGTAGGTACAGGCTGTGCTGCCATCTAGTGTTCAAGTCCTGAGTCCCACTTCGACGACCTGGTGCTTTTCCGTCACGGAAAAGGGGACGATTGTTTTGCTGATCTTGAAATGCTAGCGTTGTGTCGAACCCTGGTCCAGAAAGTTGACCAATCGCTTTTTTTTCATGCTCTTACCAACCAGGCTGAAAAGTCATGTTTTCTAGCTGGTTAAGTAAGGCATTTTAACTTCTGATATTGTTGTTGACGAGAGTCGCTGCACCACCATGAATGTAATTTTGGGTCTCTGTGACGCATAAATCTTTTTATTAAATCTTTGTATATCTTAGCAGTTTTGGATAATTTTATAAGTTACATAGTTTTTCAGCTTAAAAAAACATATATCTATTTAGTGTTACAATGTAGGAAACAAAATTTTAAACATATTTTATTCGGTGATTCCCTACCATTGCAACAAATTTGCAGGAACGATAAAAAAAACCACGAAAACAGTTCAGAATCACACAGCATTTCAGGAATAGAAATATTTACACTACCTAGGGTCAACAAAAGACAAGAACAAAAACAGTAACATGTTATTGTGACAGAAAGCGTTTTAATGACGAGTTCACACTGTATTAAATACCACTAACTACGGAAGGAATTTAGGGAAATTTTGACCACACATGTTACATATACAAATTTCACATCGGCTCCGCATGGAATCCCTAATATTCTCACAGAAACCTGATATATGTCAGATATCCACACAGCAAGAGATACGATAAACGAGAACTTCGTCCGATTCATTGGGGATCTCATACACAAATGATTTTATACAACTCTAGCAGAAGTTCAAGCACGATAGGTTGGGTGATTCAACAGATCAATGAGTCGAGCCACCACGAACGATCCAGTGATGCTGAAATGTAACGTGTAGATATTACCGAACATGATTGTTGTAATAGGGCAGGACTTTCTACAAGAAGATCAAGTATTTCCAACTGCTCAGACGAAAGGGAAGGAGGTAAAGTACAAGAGCAGAGCTACACACCCGATTCAATCCTCGACTCCGTATGTGAGGTACATGTGGACCCATTCAATTCCATCGAATTACATGTTGACCCATTGAGAATTCGTCTATCCCACTGCTTCAGTGACCTGGTGTGGGATGCAGTGGGATCGTTATGCAGGTCGAGCTCCCGCACCAATCCCTCTACCTATCTGCTTTCACCAGTAAAGAAGAAAATATTTCAAACCCTGCAATGCTATGTGATTTCGAATGGTCTTCGTGCACTCTACCTCTCTTGCATGTTTTTCACACTATTAGTGAATTACCCATTATGGAAAGAAAAATAATTAATTCGAAGGAAAAAAAATAATTTAACATATTTTTACGTGACGTTCTTCACAAACTACTGTTGTCAGATACGATATTGATGTCGAGGCATTTTCGATCTGATAAACTGTCTCCAACTTGAGTCATTTAATATCAAACGACGTCAGGTTTAAGCCATTAAACTATAGTTAATATGAAATCAGATATATTTTACTGTTAGGAAAGTAAGAACTGTGCAGCTCTGATATAGAAATGTGGTTTTCTTTATTATTTCGAAAGAGTTTTTTTTCTCCTGTTATGGTGCTGTTTAATTTCCCCCGTTTTAATTGTATAAATATTTTGTTTTTTTGTGCCAGGGTATATTCTGATGCGGGGTAATAACACGTCAAAAAAAAAAAAAAAGCAAAACTATATATTGATCGATACTTTTCTGGGATGGTATTATTCTTAGTTTTCTCTTTTTAACTATAAAATAATTGATTTTTTTTATATATTTCCACTAATGATTAACAATAATGCGTCAAAACGATAAAAAATGTTACACAGTATCGATCAATTATCGTTCATTTTCCTTATTTTGTTTTATTAGCTACCCAAGGGGCTATGGTTTTAGTTAATCCAAAAATGTCGTACCTGACCACTTTTCAAAAATTTATCATGTTTTTGCGTATATTTTTGATGCCTGCTTTCACCAGTAAAGAACTTACTTTTAAAAAATACGTCATAACAAATTTCACCTGAATTTTTTATTGGATTGAAATAAATTATGTGTAACATATCTCTGATACCTTCTTTCACCACTAATGAAATCAATTTTCAAAAACATGCCGTTATAAGTTTTCCCTAATTTTTTTAATTTAAAGTGAAACAAATATAAAAAATAAGTAATTTGTTTATTTATCGATTTACGAATTACCTTAAATCAAATGCAAACTGAAATCAAGATAAGACTGAAAATAAATAACATTGGTCAGAATTTTAAGCTGTCCTTTCTTTTTTTCTTGGGCCGCGGTAGCCTAGTGGTCAAGGTCGTGGACTAGCGACCGGCGGTTTTCGTTCAGTCGCGGGTTCGATCCTTGGCCGCCAAAGACCCGCCGTGTAGCCGGGGCTGATGCACGTTAAATCTGTTCGGGGCCCAAAGTCCTCCCGTTGGCGTGGTGTGGATGTTAGGAGAGGGGGGTGCCAGCTCAGGTGTCGTCCTCGTCACTTGACCGTGGTTCAAAATTACGAGGTCCGTCGCCAATAGCCCTCGTGTTGCTTCTAGTGCGACGTTAATATAAACTAAACTTCTTTTTTTCTTTTTTTTTTTTCTATTTTGCCGTAAGAATTTAAAACCAATTCTTTTTAGTTTCGTTTCCATCTTGGAATGTTTTGTGGTCAAATGATTTTAATATTGATTTGCTGTTATTAACCATACAAACGGCTATTGCTTTAGTTAGATCACTTTTGGCGTACCAGATCACTTTTCAATTTTTTTTTTATCGTTTGCTTCAATTTCAATTATATTTAGCTGAAATATATTGAATTCAAAAATTTATTGTTCGCTTTAATTTTAATTACATTTAGCTTAAATATATTCAATTAAAAATTTACCGTTTGCTTTAACTTTAGTTACATGCAGCTGATATGATATTCAATTTAATAATTTATCGTTTGGTTTAATTTTAATATTGGAAAAGTTTATTATTGTCAATTTTTCGATATTTCATCATGTACTTAGATTCTAATATTTAATTGAGTAATTTAATAATTATTTTTAAAAGTTGGCTCCTTGGGTGGCTAAATCTGTTCTTTGCAAAACTTTGCATATAACATTTTAGAGATTTTAAAAGTATTTTTGCTTCGAATAGAGATTTCTCGATTTCCTCAATTATTTAATTATTTGGAATTTTTATTGCTTATCCCAGTGAGATAATTCATATACTCCTAGCAATTTCATTGTCACAGATTTGAGAGCTGAAGCAATTTTTTCAGGAATAAGGAAAAATGATTATTTTCTTAAAAGGTTGAAAAAATATTCTGGAGCTTCACTGTGATAACTAGCATAAGGAGAATGTCATTCTTTAAGATATCTGTCATATGACAAAGACGCTGTGAATTCGAGTGGTCATGGCGTTTGTTCTGTCCAGTCGCGAGTTCCGGTCTTGATGCCGATAAAAAAATGTCATGTAGCGGAGCTCAATGTTCTCAACATTTGAATAGTGTGGACGTTTTGAGCATTGAGTACCAGGTCAAGTGTCATAGTCATCAGTCGACAGTGGCTCAATATTACGAGGTCAACTGAAACTAGCCCTTTTTGTTGTTTTTAAGGGCAACGTAAATAAATTATCATTAAAAAATGCAATAAGTTCCATGCAAAGTTTTGAAAAGAATAAAATTAGTTGCCTAAAGTACGCTTTTTTATTATATTTATTATTAAATTACTCAATTAAATACAAGAGTTAAAGGAAATAGTAAATTATTAAATTGAATATATTTAAGCTAAATGTAATTAAAACTAAAGCAAACGATAAATTAGTAAACTGACTATTATATCAGCTCATACAAATAAAATTAAAGCATACGATAAATTATTAAATGCAATTTTATATCAGCTAAATGTTATTTAAATTAAAACAAACGATAAATATATTATTATATGGAATATTATAACAACAATATTATAAGCAGGTAATTGAAATTAAAGCAAGCAATAAATTATTAAATTGAATATTATATTAGCTAAATGTAATAAAATTGAAACCAACGATAAAAAAATTAAAAGTGATCTGGTACTCCAAAGGTGATCTAACTAAAACAATAGCCTCTTGGAGGTTAATAAATCAACTTTTGAGCTTGTAGCTTATTATTTTCATTAATCATTTCCCTTTAACCAACCTCTAGGGCTGCCTTACTGTGCTGTTTGAAATGAGAATATTACTTAAATCCCGCTTATTTCACAAGGCCAGGTTCTCAATTCAAATATCGTACAAAAGGGACCCCAGAGGTTACTTAAATAGAAATGGACATGAAAACTCCCTAAAACATTAGCAGGGCCGTTTGTCTTTAAATGCAGTTACTTTTTGAACCATCTTTGTAAAACACTCAGTGGTAAAATTATCCAAAATTACGGCAAAGCCAATTAGTCCTTTTTAAATCATTTTTTTGAAAACCTAGTTAGTTCAACTACGATTTAGAAATGGGGATTCAAACTTTTGAGAAAGATATTTAACCATTTTCTATACAAAATTTACCCTCATTTATGTGATGTGAATACAAATATGCACTGCGTAAGTTAAACTTATACTCTAAATCTCCCTGTTATATGGACATAAAGAATTATACATATAATAGGTTAAAATTTTAGCAAAGTTTTGAAATTTATTGCACCAAAATGTCAAAACTTTTGTAGCTCGAATATGTTGTGTAATAACGCAATAAATTTACATAAAATATGCAGGAAATTAATATTTACGGAATGTTGTAAGGAAAATTCGAATCACTTGTCCCTTAAGGGGTTTCAGATATTTCAACATATCTTAGAGACACGTTTCAGGAATTATAGACATAAACAGCTAATTTTATGAAAAGACGCTACTACCAATACTGTAAATGAATCGATAAGCATTAAATTTTTTCTTGTATCCGAATTTCTGCACAATTGCTTGTTTTCATATGGTGTTTCATGTATGTATATTGTAAAGAACAAGCACACTCTTTCTTAAAATTTAATAGCTTTATTCAGAATTTAGCTGAGCCATCCCACTCAATCATTTTGGTTTATTTTTCTTTTTTTTTTTTTTTTTTTTGCGATTCCTAACTTACAGGTTTTGGTGATCTAGATCGTATAAGAATATTTTGTTATCTGATAGTGGTTAATTGATTTTTGTTTAAATTTTTAAAATATTTAAACTTCAATCACGTGAAAAAATCTATTTATATATATATATATTTCTTTTTGACTTTTTTTTTTGTTAATGTCGCTCTTCACGAGGTATTTTGGCATGCGAGAGAGTGATAGTGGAGTTAATTGGCGCAAGAGCCTGATCTGACTCTGTAGCACCAAGTAAGGTGTAACTGTGGTTCAGACGCTTGGATAAAAGATAAAAAAACTGGTCTATAAGAAGGTGAGTCGATAATAGAGATGAATCGCTGGGATATCCCGGGACTCAATACTCGTATTTACCAAAGACAGTAAACCCCGTTGAAAAGCAAAAAGCAAAGGATCGCCGTAGACTAAGGTACTCGGTCGCGGTAGCCTAGTGGTCATGGCTTCGGATTCGTGGCCGACGGTTTTCGTTCAGTCGCGGGTTCGATCCTTGGCCGCTAAAGACCCTCCGTGTAGCCGGGGCTGATGCACGTTAAATCTGTCGGTGCCCAAAGTCCTCCTGTTGGCGTGGTGGAAAGTTAGGAGAGGGGGGTGCCAGCTCAGGTGTCGTCCTCCTCACTTGACCGTGATTCAAAATTACGAGATCTGTCACCAATAGCCCTCTTATTGCTTCTAATGCGACGTTAATAAAATCTAAACTAATGACTAAAGTACTCAGGGTGAATGACGCCTGTTCTTACCTGAAGAAGGTGAGTCCCCAAGGTCGAGGTATATTGGCGAAGGACTACGTAATTTCGAACCTCAGTCGCGTGACGAGGATGACACCTGAGCTGCCATATCCTTCTCCAAACTTTCTCTCGATGCCATTGGAGAACTTGGAGCCTTGACAGATTTAACGTGAATCAGCCGACAGAGTGGTGAAGCAATATGAATAAAGATGCATAAGAATTCGAAAGGACTTCGGTTGGAAATAAAAGAAAAATGAATAAAAAAGTATATTCTGTTTTTTGATGAAATTATTCTAGGAAACAAATAAGCGTGAATTAAACTAAAATTAAATTCATGCTTTTTATTTAAAAATCTGTAAAAACGAATTGCTTTATTAAGCCATGTATTGCCAAAGGTGGCAAATTTTGATCCTTTTTAAGGTATAGTTATTTCGGGCCAGATCAGTATAGGAGTGATCATTAAGGGTGCAAAAATCGTTGGAAAGGGTCCAAAATTAAAATTCATATTCAAGATTGAATGATATACTTATATTAAAAATATTGTTAACTCCTGTTATGAGGAAAGAATAAATATTCTATTCCTAATATGAAATGCTCCTGCCATCGATTGCTTATACGGGGACGTTTCAAAGTTACTCTTGTTAAGAATGGGAAATGGGGTATTAGTAATAGGAAAGTGGAGTAATTCACTGTAGAATTGTTCGGTGATCGATTCCTTTTTCTTAAACATTCGTGAGTATGAAGCTCTTTGCATGCTTTTTCAACTGATTCGACCGTCTTCGCCCTTTATGGAATAGATTGATCTGAAGAAACACTTTATTTTGGTTTTCGCTTAATTTAAAATGTGTAATGATGAATTTATGAAAACAGCATGATACAAAATGACGATGACAGTTCTTCGCTGCTTCAAATGATTTTTAATTTAGTAGCAAATGAATACCGAATCAAAACTAATACCAGGATCAGTTTTACTTTTAATCAGTTTAATAAGATAGTAGTGCACAATGATAGTAACATCTTGCGTTAACAGCGCCAACTGCAATTTTTGAACTACCCTCATATATTTGTAATTATTTCTACCGACATTTATTGTTTTAACGTAATAACATACACACACGTGCATGTACCTACACTCGCACATTATAGAGAAATGTTATCTTGAAAATAGCAAAATTTGGTTGAGGATCAAAAATAGAAAAGGATCGCTAGGATATCCAGGGGGCAAGTCACCCTTGTTTTCAAAGACAGAAAGCTCCATGAAAAGAAAACGATCTCTGGAGTTCTCCGAAGTCATGAAGCCCGTACTTACCTAACGAAGGTAAACTCTTGAAGGGAGGAATATATATATATATATATATAATGCATAGAAACTTCATTACTTTTAAAGCGAACTAAAAGTAATAAGGTTTCTAAGCATTGGTATACCTTTGTCTCAATCGTAAGAAAAAATTAGTAATGTTGACAATTTTGATAATTTGCGCTACTAATAGTCTTAAATAAGAGTAATTTTTTGTTCTTCTGATAATAACAAATGCGGATAAATATTATCAATACGGATAACGCCAACAGGGTAACTTCATTAATTAATTTACCTTTTCCAATAAATGGATTATGTGTCAAACTATTGTGTTTATAATTAAAAAAAACAGCCTTTTATACCATTTAGTTGATTTGCTTAAATTCATAATCTTCATGGAATATCTGTTTTGTGTCTTTTCGATAAGTGACTCACACGATAAATTAATTTATAATTAATTAATAAGAAACATGGTGAATGGCAAGAAAGTACATGGAAGTTAACAAAACAAGATAATTGTACTACAGCGGATCAGTATTAATCGAGAAAGTGCAAAATACCAAGTTTTATTCTACAAGTGCAAATAAACAGTCTTAAACTCATTTAATTTCTCATAAATGTGTTAGTGTATTTCTCATGTGTAATTGAAGCTTGATTTAACCCTTATGGAATTTCCAAACATCTCGTTTTAGTTAATAAAAAAATGATATTTTAAATGGAATAAAGTAATCAATATTAAAATGCCTGAAGCAAAATTTCGAGAAAAATTGAATAGTTAATTTAATTATAGAAACATTTTCTATTTCATTTTCGAACGGGAAAAAATTGCATTGAATGAAATGGCAACGTTTCGGAAAATTAAGTACGAATATTTATCGCAGGAATGCATTTTCCGACTTTGTTATTCTATTCTTCACTTTTGAGAACCTATTAAATCACGAATCGAAAAAAATTCAGAAAAATGGTTAAGGAATTCTCTTTTTGAACCTGTACAATTTAATCACTTTATCTTTATTTCTATTTCAGCCAAGCAATCGCGTTTTACTCTTCATTTTGATTACTTCCCTTAGTCGAAGTGAATTCTAACACATGGTTACAATAAAATGGTTGAAAAATTGGATTGATTTTGACGTTTTCAATATGAATTTATTCATTTCTAAAATGAGATTTATGTTTCTTTTTAAACGTGATTATCTTACGTTTTTGAAATGCTGAAGTTTTCTGCTTTAAAAGTAAGTAAACATTTTTTTTTAAGCAGGCAGAGCTATTTTTAAAGAATTTATACCTCTCAGTTCAATATCGAAATGAACATGTGTTAATTTGCGCACAAAATATCAAGCAGGTCTGTTACTGGCGGGTATGCTGTGATTTCGCAGGTGGCAAAATTTCGAGGCGCCAAATTCGGGCAATTCTAAGTAAAATGGAATTTATCTGTACAAGAATAAATCATTATTCAATGATATTTTGTCCTATATAACAAATACACTAGACTAACATATTATTAATATGTCCTAACATTTGTTTTGAGAAAACGGTGTCAAAAAGTACATGTGCAAAATTGATTAAAACATATGATGTTAGGGTCAAAAGTTTGACATTATAATACATTATGATTATAATTATATATTTTTTAGTTTACATTAGGTATATTTACATTGCTAAGATATATTTAAATTAATATTTCATCGTCAACTTTTATTTTAATAATGGAACGGAATATTATTGTCTACTGCAATAACTTATCGCTTGCTCTTGTTTTAATATGTAATTTAATGATTGATTTTTATGGCAGAATCGTCTTTATTCTTTTTGTTGTTAACATTGGCAATGTTTTCGTTCTTTTGCAATGTTTTGCTTGTGAAAGTAAAAGGAAAATACATTAGAAATTAGAAGGCATTTCCTTTTCTTGATAGTAATTGCTTCTATAGAGACTGGGGTTCGTAAGTACGCTTACATTAGGTTAAATAATATTCCTTTTTTTTTCTTTCCTTACAACGGAAAATCTCCCCAAGTCACAGGTTTCTAAGTCAAAGCAGTAAAGTGCTATGATAAAATATTTATCCTTTTAAATCATTGGTGTTTTTGTTTCCATTGCTTGCTTTGTTGCACTGCAAATATCCCTTTCTTTTTGCATATCATCAATAAATAAATTTTTGTATTCATGATATATTTTATGCATTTTAAAATTATATAGAGAAGCACAGAAACATCTGCAAGAAGGTGTTCCACTCGTCAGGAAGGAGGCTGATGTCAAGTGTTTGCGTATTATGTGATAACTATAATTTTATTCGTATTTTCTGCTCAATTAAATATCAGTTATTTATTCTATCAAAAGGAATTCAATAATTTTAAATTATCTTACTAAATAGTGGTTGAAATTTTATTGTGCAATGCATTGCAATGAAGACATTTCTCTTCGGCAACGCATTCAATATAATTTGTTCTAATTTATTTTTTTATAACACGCGATCTATTACAAACGCCCCTTTGTTGGCTAATAATGACATATAGTTAGTTATTACAATCATTTGATTCATAAATATTCCAAAAAGGAAGCCAAATTAGAAAGAAGTAATTCCAAAATGTTTTGCAAAAAAAATGGTTCCCTCACAATTGTCCAAAAATAATGAATAATTTTATTCCTTTTTAACCATTTCTTGATTCCAGATTACATATGATTTAGGTAATTCTTTAATGGATAGAAAAAAAAAATATTTATTTTTTTATATAATATTTTTTCCGAATCCAATAAAATAGTTTAGGTGAAATTTATTACGACATATTTTTTAAAAAATTTTCATTGTTGGTGAAAGCAGGCATCAGACATGTAGTGTATTTTATTTGAATCAATTAAAAACATTTAGTGGGAATTAATATATATTTTTGAAAATTCAGTTCACTACTGGAAGCAGCAGATATCAAACACATACGCAAGAACACAATAAAAATTTGAGAAATGGCATTTTGTTGTTAACTAAAGCAATATATCCTTTGTGATTTGCAAATAATATATGATTCGTCTTCTAATTAAACTGAACATTATTGGTTTATATTAGTTTGTACTTTATTTTAAATAAATCTAAAAGAGTATGTGTTGTTATTTAAATTGGGGGATAAAATTTTAAGAATGTAATTCAGCTATCGAGTTAAAAATACTTTCCTGTTTCAAAAATATTGATATTTTATTATTGAAAATGATAAGAATGATTTTTTTTATAGAAAAAAAAAATCTGTGTAGGATCAATTTGAAATTTTATTTATATCTCGCTACAAGTTACAGCTAATTACTTTTCTCTATGTCAATTACTTGAATTTTAATTTGTAAAATAAATATTTTACTCATTATAATCATTTTAACTTATTAGTTGATTTCTGATAGAGTCCTTTAAATTTTAATAATTATATTCAAAAGTCTTCTTAAATTTTTGAGAATTGTTTCTGAAATTAAAATCAAAGCATATATATAAAAATATCTTCGAATTTTAATTGCTTTGTTATTTTATTGAAACAAGAATGAGTCTCTCTTGACGAAAAAAACGTGCGAAGACTCGAAATATTTCTTTTCAATTTCCATCGATTCAAGAAATGTATACATTTTTTCTAAAAAGAACATTAATTTTTTTTCATTCCAATTAGGACTTCAAGTAAACGTTGAACATAAATTTAAAAAATAAATTTCCATTAAAACATAAATTGTTTTTTGTATTTATCGTTTGTAAAATGTTTCCACTTCTAAAATTAAATTATTTCTCGGTTCTACCAACGATCGAATAAGACTGGGATGACAAGTTGATTTAATCTTATTCTACAGATGGCGCCCTAATCGACTTTCTAAACACCATTTGGAAACATAACGTTTCATGCCATCTTTTCATAATGTTGAAAAAATATTAGTTTATAAGTCCGCAAAACGCATTAAAAATAATTTACTTGTGGCGCCATCTACTAATCTTAGCAAACATGAATTTTCCTTCACAATTATTGTTTTTAACCTTTATATATTTGTTACTTAAAAATAATTTTATGAAATATTAGTAAAATTATAAAATAATGAAACTTGGTGTTTGTTATAATATGTTACAAAATCTTTTTCATTTTTAGTCCATTATTAAAAGTTAAAACAACAACAACAAACATGTTGTAATATTGGAGGGTAACATGCAAATTTTATTCATGTACATGATTTTTTTAAAATTCTTACATTGAAAAATATAAATATATATAATACAATTTAAATTCCATATTTTTAATGAAATATGGGATGTATTTAGGAGCTAGAAAGTATTATTTTAAGAGCTGCTCTTTGAATTACTATCCATTTTAGAGTAGTGAGTCATTGAGCAACAGGTAAATAACTTTTAATTTTAAGTCAATCATAGCGTAATATGACTCGTTTTTTTATTATTTGTAAGTAATGCTGAGATCAGCTGCTCAGTGAATTCATCAAATATATTGCATTCAAGGAAAAAAAAAATCAAACAAACTTTATTAAAAATTGTTCTGCATTATATTTTAAAATGAATAGTTTTACACCTAAAAAACACACATTTTGAAACATGCATAAAGATTTCATTCGTCAGAACAAGGGACGGTAAAGTACGGCCCACAAGCAAAATCAGGCTCACGAGTTTGTACTTACAGTTCAATTATACCATCTTTTGGATTTTGATATAAGTGCAAGCCATTTCCGTATTTCTATATCCATTTGATGGTCGGTCAGACTTTCAGTTGAAAGTGATTGATCTGCAAAACGGTGATATGCGAAAAATGATATTTAAAGTAGTGGATCTAACCCTATCCCAAAGTCATTCTTGAGAGATGACTATTTGTAAAGAGCCTTGCTGATGGAAGTACTAATTTCGAATTGAAATACAATGAAACATAATCTCAGAAAAATAATTACATCCATTGTATTAATACGAAGTTTGACCATTTCTATAGCATGTTAATTAATTAATGGAAATGTATTGCATTACTTCTTTGAAAGTGTCAGCGTGTGCACATAAATATTACGTGAAAATATCACTTGCTAATAAAAAAAAGCAAGTGAGTATGTTTTGTTGTTGCTCTGTGAGTAAATTTGATTGTTTATTATTGTGTGTGCCGCATAGAGATGAAACAAGAGGAATACCGGCGATGGTTCTTGAGATTTTAAACTTCGTTCAAGTGACGAGGAGGACACCTTCGCTGCCACCTCCCTTTCTAATTTTCACACCCCGCCAACAAGAAGACTTGGGACATCAACCAGATTTTTATTGTATCAGCCACGCTTCACGCCAGATCTTAAATGACATCAGAGATCGAACCAACGGCTCGACAAAAGCAGCATCGGCCGCGAGTTCGCTACCATGACCATTAGGTATCTGAAGGCCTCAAAAACATATGGGACAATTTTATGTTTATGAACAAAATTCTAAAAAAATAAGTACAACATAGAAAAATTAAATTGTCATTTTCTAGCCGTAACACCAACAAATCTTTCAATATGAGTGAATATATACTTTATTGACACTTGATGGCCCGTGTGTTACATGTTAAAGATTGCAAGATTTTAAAATAAACTTAAATTTTTCTACAGAATAGAGGAATAATGTATATTGATGGTGTGTAAATATATATTATTCTGAAGATAATTAATTATAAGTAATATAAAAATAAATTTTATAACTGCAATATATTGTTTTTTAAAAGTAATATCACTTTTAGTAACATATCTTGAAAATGCTTCAAATTAAACTTTTTTTTTTCATTTGGTTGTTAAAAATTAGAGGAAACTGTGCTTATTTCATAGGTGTATTATTCATAATAATTTATTAAACTGGATGCTAGGATATTGAATTTAGAACTGTAAATAAATCTGCTTCTGCAACACAGAAAACTGTCTTTGTGTATTTATCCCTACGTGGATTTTAGAATTTTTCAAAAAATTTTCAAAATATATTTTATCCATAATACTGATATTGTTCATATTACGCAAATGAGGGGATTTCCTATTCATGGAATGTAAATTTTTCTAATAATTACTCGCACATTAGGTGTAGGAAATATTTGTATGATAGCGAAAGAAAAATTAAATCAAAAATTATTTTTTAAGAAATCTTATTAAATTTAAATTTTGAGATTACTATGATGCTCAGAGAATAGAATATTATGTTTATAAGCACCCTGAATTTTTTTTTTAAATTTATAATTAAATTGATTTTATGCAAGATACGAGTACTCCTAAAGAGGAATGTACGGCTTATACAAATGTAAATATAGCCATGGCATGTACATAGTTATGTGTGTGTTTGTATTTCTTTACATAAACAAGTACTTACGTTTATAGAGATCTCATGATATCACTGTTTTAGGATTAAAGGACTACTAAATAATGTTTCTTTAATTAAAAAAAAAAGCACTTTACTAAAATCAACCGCCAATTTCGAGAACTAATCAATTTCAGGATACGAGTAACTCTTAACACGTTATTTGTCATTTAAGAGAAACCGAATCGAGGTCTTGTGCTACATACTTTCTAATCACATTGCTATCAAAATACCTAATTTTACTCACAACCTGACCTCATAATCCCTCGCAATCTCGCACACAAGTGCAATCAGCATTCCGAAGCAAGTTCCAAAAACTCGACCCCTGAACTTTATATCGTCTACGAACATCCTTCCGTTCCCCCTGGACTTGGGGGTGGAAGTAGCATAGATAAATGGTCCGAGAGAGGTTCGAGATAATGATCGGCCTTCAGGATCAATAAAATTAAGGGGAGCAGACGACTATTATTTACGGGTCATGTCGTGGTCGGGAAGTTAATATAATACCTCAACCACCCTCCTTCCATTTCTAATTTCGCTTGGTGAGATTACGTCGTTGCGAAAGGGGTTGTTGCAAGCGATTCTGTTTTACTACAGGAAGTATGGTTTTGGAGGAAATGATGACGTGTGAGCTGCATATAGATTGGTATAGTTATAGTTTGTTCCTATATCCCGATTTGTGTTTTTTCTGGTTTGAGAAGCTTATTAAAAGAGGGTTCAAGGGACTGCTGAAATCAACTGAATATGTCGATATTATTCTTTTTTCTCCGTTGGTATAAGAAAGAGAATTGAAAAGTATTCATCCTAGCTGAACAGAGATAAAATAAATTGATACAACTGGATATCAATTTCAATTTTTTAAAAAAATAATTACGTTGTCAAAGATGAAACTCATTTTTATTGATAATGTGACTAAATATGCTAAAATCTCTAATTTTTTGTTGGAATTTAATGAAATTCTATTTTAAATACTAGTGATATTTTATATATATGCATAATTGTTTTTTAAACCGTCTATGACAGGGATCCCTAATCTTTTTGAACCTTAGATCTTGTTCTAAATTGCTAGTGGGGTGGCGGGGTTTTCAAGGTAAATTTATTGCTTGACATACACAAAAAAGTATTCTAAAATATGAATTTAGCATAAATTTTTTTCTATAAATATAATTTTAACGTAAAAATTATTAATTGCATTTTTATGTGAAATAAATAATTAATTCCAACAAAAGCTTTCGAATTTCTTAGTTTCAAAAATACCTTGGTATAACATTTATTTATAAAAATACCATTCTCTTAAAGTTAATGTGATCTTTGGTATTGCATTCTATTGACCCTTTGTTTCATAATTAGAGTATGATGATGTTCTAGAGCCTCAGCTAATATTATTTGATTTTGTGATATCCATTATATAACACAACAGTTCCCACAACTATATGCTACCAAAAAACGATTTTATTTTGTGTGATGTTCTTTTCAAGAATGAAAACTTGTTTCTGTCATTTACTTTCTATAAATTTTCATTGGATTTTTAGAACATTGCGCTTTTAAGGATCCAAAATTTCTATTACCTGCTCTTCTGTTATTTTTTTGAATAAAATTTGCAATATATGTAGCTATTTGATCACAATTACTTCATGAGTAAAATGATTGATGAAAAAGGCAACCATTCAATCGATACTATTGACCTATTAAAAACATTTTTCTAACCGGTCTTAAAGAATGAAGTCAAGCTAATTTCTGCTTCGCATATATATATATATATATATATATATATATAAAACCTTTAAACGACTTAATAAAGCATATCACTGAAACTACATTTTCCATGTAGCTCCTAGTTAAATAATTCAATTTTTATATTATGTCTGAAGAGATCAAAATCCACCAGGCAGCCAAAGTCTGTTAGTTCAGCAAAATTTTGAGATTTTCGGTATTGAAGCAATTTTTTTTTTAAAATCTCTTCAGTTAAATTTAGAGATCTTGCAAGAGCTTCACTTTATTAAGCTAATATACTTCAATATGCAGAATGAGATAAAGATATTCGAAATTTTTGAGTAGAATTTTAAAAAGGCGGTGTTACAAAGAGGTTGCTTGAGTAAAGTTTGCTGTATTATTAATAATTTCCTTGACGTGTCCGGAGGGCAATTTTCTACCAGCTAATACCTCCTGATGGATGATACAGAGATATAACATGTAGTCAGGCAGTGAATTACCTTTCTTGCAATTAGCAACAAATTCATAATATTTATTACCAATCAATGTATTGCCCTATCAGTAGCTATCACTGGCAGGTTGTAGGGAGACATAACTGTCGATGTTCGATATGTTGTAGATATCCTCAATCCTGTTCGTACTTTTAAGAGTAATATTTGTAATTAATCTTCTTTTACTTTAAAGTTACTAAATAC
The DNA here is from genome assembly GCA_019974015.1 of Nephila pilipes. NCBI lineage: Eukaryota > Metazoa > Arthropoda > Arachnida > Araneae > Nephilidae > Nephila > Nephila pilipes. The sequence continues at coordinate 195,360 of BMAW01058869.1, read as the reverse complement.
CCTTCTCATTACAACTGCAAACAGTGCAGCATTTGATATATCTGTAGACTTGTCAAAACGTGCAGTCTCGAGAGAATCAGTCACATATTTCCAAGTCCGGCTTTACTTGAGTTTGCGTGTCTTTTGAAATTGCATGTATTCTTGTGACGGTACTATTTGGCAATTGTAGGTCACGGAATGCTAACATAATCTTAAGCTATTAGAAAATCTCTCAATCGAACAATTGGCACAAATAAAACTGCTTCTTTTAGCAATTCATTCTGCTAGAAAACTTTTTCCTCGTCAATAATGTGAGAAATTTTGAAAGAAGTAATAATGGCAGTTTTACGTTTTACCATAGGTTTAGCGAAAACTGGTTGTTGAGCAGATGGGTTTGATATTAGCTGATTTATGTTCTTCTTACTTAAGGTTTATGTGAATATATCGTATTAAAAGTGGCATAAATCGTGTGAAAGTGACGTTCAACTTTTATTTCGGCACTGCAAAGCTACTGCCTCACAAAAAACAAACACATTTATCTAAAATTGATGAAACAATATTTATTTTTTCCAAGTGAATATTAAAATTAAAGGTTCTTTACCTTTTACTCTACTCACTTGTTATGAGATTAAAATAACAAAGTACATAAAGACACTGAAGTCGAAGTTATCAACAATATAGCCGAAAATATATGCAATTAAAATTAAGAACGTATAACAAGAAATAAATATAAGTCGTTTAGGGGAATACCCACTAATTGGGAATTTTTTTGATGGGTTCGCTTTAGATGACTCCAAAATGCAGAAAAAATAATTACGCTCTGCATATCACAGCAGCATGCCAAACATTAAACATTTTTAATTCGTGTATGTTTGATAATTCTTAATAAACAACCATATATAAAATGACAAACTGGTTTGGACCTTACTTTGAAACTGGGACAATCCCGGTGATGAAGAGATGTCCAGTAATCCTAGTTAATGTGATGCGATTGTGTGGCTTCATGGCGCAAGAGCCGTATGTGATTATGCTACGCCACACAAAGTGGAGCGGTAACATCCAACATCAAAATTTTCATCATACTTGTTAAAGATAATGCAACATAAAATCAGTTTAATTAAAATTTCTAAAAGACAGTATGCTGAGGAAATTGAGAAGCATGGTGGAAAAGAAATTAAACCAAGTGTAGAAAGGTAAATTTTGAAGCATAACAAATAGTACGCCTAATTCTAGGTTTAAGCCGGTTTAATATAGAAGAGAGTTTTCCATTTCATCCATAGATTCTGTTAACTAGGCGTCATTCACATCGGATTGTGTCATTGTCGTTTAAGGCTTGGAGTAATGAAATGTTTTGTAGGTTTTCCGAGGTTCGTGTTAATTGGGATTGTTGTAGGATGCCAAACATTTTTGTAGATTCTTTTTGCTTTATCTTCATTTGTTGTCTTATGTTTCAGTGCTATATCAGGTATGGGGATGGACTGTAAAGCTTGAGGCAGTTTGGATGTGGATATAGGTCAGAAGTGGAAGACAGAAATATGTCAGAGTGGATGCAGGTGATTTGAAAGATTTAGTTGATGAAGATGGACAAGGCATCGGGCGAGACGGAGTTATCCGAACTATTGGAGGTGAAAGAACTTTAGTGACTGGATCAGTCTAAGAAGCAACAAAAAAAGGTGTGGGGGGGATTCAATAACCTAAAAGTGTGAGTTTTGAAGTTGAATTAGCTGCTTAGACTTAAGATTAAAAAAAGTAAGTCTAGTTGAAGTGACAAATAAATAATTATAAGCAAATAGCTTTTATTCAAGCAAATATACTCATATTCCCCTATATAATTGTTAACTAGAAAAATTTTACGTAACATTTTAGTGAAAACTTCATTTATTTTTCATCGTGGTCATATAGTAGCGGTCAAACCTAAGTCCATCGGTGGTTGTAATGGTTTCCACGGGTGTAGGACTGGAGACCTCTGAATTTTTTGATTACTTAAATTGATCCTTATGATTCAAAATTTAAAAAAAGTTTATATTAAATGCCTATCCACATTTAAACTCATAATAAAATGTTAGACTCCTAACAATAAAGATTAAAAAACTTTTTGATGCTTTTGAATTTTCATATTTTTAATAACGAGTGTGAAAAGAAAGCTACTGAAGACATACATAAGAGTTGAGATATTTAAGAGAAACCTCCACCCCTAACCTCCTATTGCTTCCTGAATCGTTCAAAGTAAATAAATTCATGAAATCTTTTCATTATTTAATGCAACTTTTTTGCTCCTTTTTTTATAAGTCAACAATACCTTTATATTAAACTTTTTGTTATAAACAAAACTTGAATCAAATACATGAAAAAATTTCAGCGTTATCTTGCTTATATAATAGTTTTGTAGTGCGGTGGAGTAGTATTTAGCTTGTTTGACTGTGAGTGCAGTGGATTCAGGTTTGATTCCATGTGGTTTCGCCTTGGGCAGCTGATCAAGGGTCAACTTAGCTATTCTTCTCTTTGGGATCAATGAATCTGTACCATGCTTGTTTGGACAAATAACTGGGCGTACAGCGTTGGGCAAACCACTAACTTTTTAGCTAGTGGCAGATTTTAAAATAAGTTTACTTACGCACCTTTCACGTTCGTATTATTACTTTAACTCGACGAAAAATAATGTTCATTACATTTTCTTGCTCAATGAAAATTTGGAAAATTGTGAAATTATTATGCACGTATTAGGAAAAGTTTAAAAAAATAATCCATTGGTCATGGTCAAGCAAACTTCGTGACTGGTGATGAATCCTGATACCGCAATAGATTCATGATGTTAAAATAAAGGGCATTGCTTCTTAACTAATGTAGTAGTAGCCTTAAGTTCTCAGGAAATGTTATGTAGAAATTTCAAGACTCATAGCTAAATGTCGTTTTGACTACTCGGCCATGAGTTAAAATTACGAGTTTCACCACCTATAAATAGCGTTAAAATAGCTACTAGTGTTTTGTTAATATGGTGAAAATGAAATATGGGTAAAGAAATATGTACAATTTTGATTAAAAGAGGAGGCGGGAGGGGGATTGGGTACTTCCCCCCCTTAGCAGGAGCTGCTACCTATAGGAAATAAGACCGTACTTGCATTAATATTTTATACCGAATACGTGCATCAATATTTATGCATATATTTGGTATAAAGTATTATATACCATATCTTGCTAATACGTGCAGCAATATTTTGTACCAAAAAATATACAGTCAGTTCTTATTCAAGAACGACACCTTGTGATCTCCATTCGTATTTCGAAAAAGCGTAAAAAAATTATTTGTTAGGTAACTAGCTGTGTATCTCCTTTATTGCTGAACATTCAAGGTAAGTGACACAATGTTTGATGAGATTATTCTGCTAAGTTCTAGACCATTTTTGTGGCGTCTTTAAATTGTCTCGTTTTATTTGACGCTATGTTTAGCTTGACTAATCCTGAGGGAGTTAAGTCGGGTACTCTTGGAGAGGTGATAAATTTAAAGTGACAAACATTTAACTTCTGAAACTGGTACCTCCAGATCTAGAAGCAGAGGATCTTCTTTTCAATTTCCTCCAGTGGATATCTGGCCTCCTCTGAGAGAAAAAGAAAACAATCAATCGAAACGGGGATTCTACAGACATTTTCTCTTCATTCCCCTACAATTCCAAATTACAATATAGTTACCAAATCATAGAAACTATTAGCCACAGAGAGAAAAGTTAATCATTAAAATCTGAAGAAATAGGAAAGCCAAGAAGTAGGAAACGAGGAAGAACTACAAGTGACGAAGGAAAGAAAAGGTAGATTGCAGAGAACTTGCCATCTGAGGAGAAAAATGGCTAACTAAAAAATTAAAATAAATTAAAAATACAATGTTGTTTGGGTATGTTTTGAGCTTTTATGACTAGATATTTGGTTTTACCTGCGCATACTTCAAAAGCTTTCCTTTTTTCAGTTAAATCTAATTATGGTCAGGGTACGATAAAATTTATTAATCTTTTGACATTTTTTAAAAGTCAGTATGTATACAATTATTATTATCTCTTTGTTTGTGGCATTTCGACTGGAATTACTCATCAAATAAGTTATGGCAACAGGTCTTACTCCTCATTCTCCTACTAGGAATTCACTATAATATTCTCTATTGATTATTTTTATTTTTTTCAAAGAAGTCCATGAGTATGACATCCTTCGCATCTTAAAGGTTAGTTGCCATAATTTTAACGGCCGTTGAAATTGTCATCACCTTCTTAGGAATATATTCACTAAAAACAACCTATTTTTATTGTTGTTTGATCCATGGTATATAATGTCCAATCCAGGTCTCGAACGGTAACAATACGGCGTGGCAACAATCAAAACAAACTAATTAATAAGTGAAAATTTTTAGCATGGTTTAACAGATGGCAGCATACAATGGTAACCCCAATTTTCCTTAGCAATGCCATCTGTATTTAATACAATGCTAGCATTAATGTATTAGTAATTTAAACTTTGTTATTTGGCCAGGCTTTTCCACTCACCATTAGGAAGTAGAGATAGTGGACTTTCCCCATTATGTTTTAAGTTACTTCTTCGTGTCCATTAATCTCTTTTACGTTACTCGAAGATGGAAATTTCTTTGAATGTGCGAGGAGATACTAATACGATTCGGAATTTTTATTTTTACAAAAATCTATTTACTTCATTTTTTTCAAATACAACCTTAGCACTTTTAAAGAACTTTTCAATATACTTCATACATTCGTGTAATTGGTGATTCGATTGCTGGAAACATTTTATTTGCTCACCTTCTGTGATGGCTAACAGACTTCATCTCGTTTTGTTTTCTTCGTTTTTGTTTCTCGGAAATAAGAAGAAATTACACGTAGCTATGTCAGGCGTATAAAGTGCGTAGGGCAAGAAAGTAATGCATTTTTGGTCCAAAACTTTCTCAATAAGATGGTTGTTTCAACTGGTCAGCAAGAACTATAGATACAAATTTGACACCGACTCTTCTTATCAAAAGTCTTCTTTTAAAGATCGATAAACTGAGCTCCAAGACAATACAGTTAACTCTTCATTGGTGTGTTACTGCTCTTGAAGCTGAAGTTCACGAATTTTCTTGATAATTTCCTCTGTTCTTGAAGTTGACGGATGGCCAAAATAAGATTTGTCATCAATTGACATGTCGCCATTTTTGAAACAAAAACACCACTCTTAAACTTGAATTTTTCTCAAAGCGTCAACTTTGTAAATTATTTTCTTAATCATAATTTCTGCAGCTGTTTATCCGAACAAGAAAAAAACTTAAATAGCCACGAGTTTCTCATTGAAATCTGCCATGCCGAAAAAACCCCGATATGACAGTAAAACAATTCATCGCAAAATGTTTCATTACGGATTGAGCAAACTTTTCCAAGTGACGCAGCAAGCTGTAGATTGAAGTAAACTATAGTATGGTATTCAGTCCTATGGATCTATAATAATAATCATAATAATCATTCGAAACTGCAACTGTATAGTTTCAAGAAAAACTGGTAGAAAAGAACAGTTTTGGATCGTCAGTATGTAGAGTAGAGAAGACTTAGGAATAGATACAAATTATGCTTTTATGTCGATAATTTTTAGTAATAATTAAGATTATTAATAGTAAGATTATTAAATAGTAAGATTTACGATAATTAATTAGAAAGATTTAGGATAATTAATTAGTAAGATATTACGATAATTAAAACTCAACAGTAATGCATTATACAGCTCAGTATACAGCTTTCTGAAACCAAGCAATAAACATTAATGATACCAACTTATGAATTATGTACATAAGAATCAATCAATATAAAACAAAGAACCTACTGCATCTTAACTCTAGGATATTTGAGATTGTGTAAGAAAATGAGATAAATTAAAAAAAAAATGAAGAGTTGCGGAATATAAAATTAATTTTTTTCATGAATATTTTGTATGTTGAAATATTTTATTTTACAGAAAATCTTCTACTAATATTCATGTTTGAAAGAAGTTAATAATTTGAATGCTTCAAGTTTCTTATAGAAATAAAATAATATATGTAGCTCTGACTATGTTACTAATTATTCTAATTAAAAAAATCAGATCTTAAATATTTAACACATTTAATTAAGACGTTTCACATAAACATTAACATACATTTAAAAAACATTTCAAACTAACATTCAAAAACATTTAAAAAAAAATATATCATCTCTAACATCTGCATCGTCTACAAAATCACAGATCATCTACGAAGTCACCCTTTCTGTTTTTGTGACTCCCATCATCTGACTTTTGAGAGCGTGTTCCCTTTACAAGCTGAGTCAGACATGGCCTTATTGTATTATTAAAAAAAAAAATTCAAAACGCTTCGTTGATTTGTGGAAAATTCTGTAGCATATTCCACTAGCTCTAATATTGATCAAATTTAATATGTTCTAAATTTTACCTTTTCTAAGCCATTAAAGTTCGCAGAAGCTCATAAGCTGAGCTTCATTGTTTCCTGATTCACTACTAATTTCCTTATCACAAAATGATGTTTATATAAATATCAACTTAAAATCATATTGGATGCCAGAAACTTTCTCTATTACAAGTGCCTAAATATTTAGGTTACAATTTGAACCCTGAGATCTTGTGTAACAGACATATGGATTATCTGGTACGAAGGAGAAGAAAAAGACTTTTTGAAATATACCACTCTTAGTGAATGGAGATCGAAGGTCAATATTTCGTAAGCAACCTATGTGTCTCTGATCAGACCAGTCTTAAAGTATGATTTCAGATTTATTTCTAAGCAACATCTACTAATCTAATAAAATTTGAAATAGTACAATCTAGTGTTATTCCCATTATCTCCAGTATGAGAAACAGCTGTCCCATGCATTTAGTTTTATATAAGTGTAATGTTCAATTTTTAAATTTGAGAAGGCATATGGGACTTTAACATAACTGTAAAGCTTAGTAAGAAGCCTTTTAACACATTTTACACTTTTAGGTACCACAATCGAACATCACTATATTTTAAAAATTGGTCAAATAATTATAGATTGAAAAGATTAAACAGTTTCCTCAGTTTCATTTGATGGGGTTAGACCAAAATGTTGACTAGCAATCCTTAAATTCAAAATCCCGCTCAAAGGTCTGCCAACAGTTCATTTCTAAGCTTAATTTAAGATCGAAACGAGGAAAATCATGTTTTTTCTGCATATTTCTGCCACCTTTTGTTCTTGAAATCAAATAAATTCTTAATTCTTCATTTGAAATGTATACTGAGGCAGCAGAAATGAAAGCAACGCCAGTGGCAGTGGTATATCCATTGAATCCCCTACTTTATCTGATAAACTGAAGACTTGAAATCCAGAACTATGTTCAATATTCAAATTAGAGCTTATTGCGATTGAAGAGGCACTTAATGCTGAAAGCTATATTTCATTTGTCGATATCTGGATTTTATCAGGTAGCCAAAGCTCGTGAAGAACTAGATTGAGGTCTGCAATAGAGCTGTTTTTTCTGTTCTTCAAACCCTCAAACATCCTTCACCCCAACAGGAAATCTACTTTCTATAGGATTTATCTCATAAAGGACTTTTTATAATGAACTACTGATAATACGGCCAAGGAAGAAGTCGCTACTCCCTTAGGCCAAAATATTTCGCTCATTTTCTTTGAAATCTATTAAAAAATAAAAATCTCAAATCAGCAGCTATTGAAGACTCTTCCAACTCACCCATGTTATAACAGTCAAGTTACTGGTGGTGCTCTTATTATTAAAGAAGACAGATATGTCCAAACCATCATTTGTTGACTTGCTAGTGGACATACTAGGAGTCTTACTTTTGAGAAGGTTCAGGAAAATTTTCCGACTGGCACAGTTTATAATTTTTTCCAACCATCTTTTAAATAATATGGGACTTGATAGAAAAGATATATTTACAATAGAAAAGATATAATTACTTCATTTCATCTTGTATACTATTTCATGAAGAATTTTAGTCTCATGTACTTTGGATAGTTCTTTACTGCACCATATGGAATAAATCAGAACAATATTTTATAAAATAATTTGTAGCAATATTTTTCAAGCTCCAGCCTCTTTTCCACTAATCCCAATGTTTTTAAGCAGACGCAACAATTTCTTCTCAAGCTTTTCAATTCTTAAATATACACATTTGAATGAGTTTTCTTAAACACAATTAGAGTTATTGAAATCAGAACATAACGAAACCACATTATTTTTGTTCTAGACTAAATCTAAAACTAAATATTTAATTGTTGCTTTGTTGCTTCTTTATACAAATCTGCATGCTGAATCAAACTATCAAAAATGTTAAGAGTATTACGGCAGTTTAAAAAAAAAAGAACTGGTAAAAATATAAATAAATGTGAATTTTATACAACTTTTTATATAATTAAACACTCAAAAAGCGAGTTTTTTAAAACCCTTTTTTCTCCACTAATTACATTACATCAAATGTACACATGCTAAGGAAAAATTATTCATCATAGTTACATTTTAAAAATTTACCTGTGTGAATATTGGATATTCCAATTCATATTACATAAATGTTGATTATAAATGTTCTAAAGAATGTGGAATAGGGTTGGCCAAAAACTGCTCTCAAGTTTCAATAGTTGAGTCAGTGTTTTGTCTCGGATAAAGTGTCTTGGAGAAAAATTTACAAAATAGCGTCATTTTGAAGAAAATTGAATGAAATCTCTGAGGAAATCTTACAATATCCATCTGGCTACACTGATTAAATGTTTGTTATAAATATTCCTATCTGAAATAAGGTTTCTAAATGCAGTGTTAATGTCACCCATATATATATATAACCAAAAATCAAAACTCGACTTAATCAAATGAAACATGATCTCATACATTAATTTGACTGAAGAAGTGAAATGAAGGGATAGTGAAAAACGGACATATAAGATAAGCTGAAGTTAGAAGAAGGAAACAGGAGTGAGAAGGAATTGAACTGCGCGCGGAATATACTTATACTCTTTTGAATGTTATTTAATACCGTCTCTGCCTTGTAGAAGATAAAGCTTGCTTAATTCCTTCGTCTTGGTTCCTAATATCCAAGTAAACTTAGTATTTACTATTTACTTAAGACTTGTTAGTAGACGTGTTGAGAAATCGTGAACTGATAGAGAGCTTTTACTTTAATAAAATAAATAAATGCTTAAAAAATAACCTTAATTAACTTTAAATGCTTTAAAAATATCCTTTAAAAATAGCTTTAATTGATTTAAATTAGATATATTTATGCTTAAATTTTAAGTTAAAGACCAAGTCTGTGATTTAAGTTTAAGATGACAGAAGACTTAAAATCAACCATCTCATATCCTTTAGTTGCTTAAGGTGGCAGTAAGCCTTCAAAATACAATTTTTGGTCAGGATACAGATTTTTTTTAATGATTGATCTCATATTCAGATTTAATTATTTATCTTTAAAAATATATTTGAATTGTGTTACTATCGTATTCAGAAGCTTAGTTACAGTTGTTGTAGTATTGTTTGATCATGAATTTCTCTAACCAGAAAGGTTCTAAAAACGACATTTTTCATTATTGTAAAACGCAGAATCTCAATTATTGATGAACCTAAAATTATTTATACATAGAAGAAATTATTCCTTGACATTTTATAATGATTAGCAGTTTTTTTACATTGCCATAAATGAAAATTGCAATGACTTTTAAAGAAAATTTCAGTATTCACAGAGAGAGAGAGAGAGAGAGAGAACTCGAATTACTATAGCCTCCTACGTAAAGGCTGTATATAATATATAATTTTGATAAATATGTATATATACCTTAGACAAGGATATATTCTGTATTATTCATGTTACAAAATATTAATATATTTATTTTCCTTTTATTTACCATGTTTTGCGGAAAATGTTATTTATTGCTTAGTTTTGCATAAAATACTCTTTTGACGGTTAAAATATGCACAAACAAATCTTTTCTTGGGATTTTCTAATTTTAAAGTCCCATGAGGTTATAAAATATGCATTTTTGGGAAAAATTTGCTTTAATTCAAAAAAGTTTTCTCCGAAAGTGTACTGTTACCTTAAAATAAAAATGATTGAGTAAATTGAATAGCTGACAGAAGATTCAGCAAAACTTAAGTGAAGTCCCTGGCTAATAAAAACAAGTGACCGTCGTAACTTTGTGATCCCGCAATAAATTTCATTTAGTTGTCGAACCAGAAAAACATTTCTATTTTTAGTACATCAGATTGTTGGATCGTTTTATTGTGACCCTTTAATTTTCTCTTTAAGAAAAATTAAGTTGTGGATGGGTAAATGATTCAGTTCCCTTTGTTCTGGTACAGGAAATAAAAGTCCAGAGGAAATCCGGTAGCCGCTCGGAGAAAATGAGTCTCGTAATGGTTTTTCTTTCATACCACTGAATCTCGAGACCGATAAATCAACTTCACAAATTAAATCTTTCAGTTTCGAGGCTTCTGCCGACTCCGGACGCCTCGTACGGCTTCCGCTCAAAGTGGCGAAGATTTCTTTTCTGTTTTAAGCTTCGCTTTCCCAGATCAACAAATGTATCGCTAGTTAATGAAAAAGAGTAAAAAGACTCGTTGGAACTGTAACAAGATGAAGAGAACAATACGCATTTGTTCGATGATTGAAAACAAAGAAAGGCGGCAGAAAAAAAAGTTTTTACAAGAATTTTGTGAAAAATACCGTGATTGGTTTTATTCGTTTACCCCTTGAAATGTATGAGGAATTATTTTTTTAAAACCTGTTGAGTATGCCTAATATCCAACCTTATTGTTAAATTCTTGTCAATTGTTACATTGTTGTGATATCTAAATAATAAGGAATTAGCAAAGGTCTGCAATCAAATGTGAAGAGATAGTTCAAAACTTGTAATTAATCAATTGGTTAATCATTTTTTTAGATCCCAAGGGTAAAATAAAACCAATCTTGATCAAGCAATCAATATCTAATATACAAATTTGAAATCTTGTTAAATTCTCTGTCATTTATTTAGATCCATAACGTTGTTCGTATCATTCCAAACTTTTAGGAAGCTTCGATCCAAAGATAGATTTTGATTGATTCTTTATTCTTTATCACAACCGACGTTGTTTCCACCAAATTTTATTCGAGTCTCGATACCACTAAGGACCCTCCATGTGGCGGGACTGATGCACGTTAAATCGGTTCGAGGGTACAAGTTCTCTCGTTTCGTATGGAGTGGAAGTTTGGAGAGAGAAGTTCCAGATCAGAGATCATCCTTGATTAAAGTTCAAAATTACAACATCGTCACCAGTTCCTCTTGTGTTGCTTACACAGTGTCACATTAATTAACAATCACATCACACAAATGTAAATAACCAAATAAAGACATTCCTAAAGATATTTCAGCTAAAAGGCAATCAAATGTAAGAAGGTTAAATCACAAGGGCTATTGACGATGAACCTCATAATTCTGAAGTTTGATCAAGCGACGAGGTTAGCTCCTTGAACTGGCACCTCCCTCTTAAAACTTCCATAGTACTGAAACCAAAGACTAGGAGCCTCGACAGGCTTAACGTTCATCATCGGAGTTCATCAGCCCCACTATACGTCGTGGAATAGAGCTTGATGTATGGGCATCAAGCTCAATTCGACTCGCCCAGACAGAAATAATGCCGGTCCTAACCACGACCACTAGGGTATCCACCAGTCCTAACCACGACCACAAGTACATTAAATTTATTTTAACTAATAAGTATCAATTAATAAAAGCTGCAACGGATTCTCGTGCATTTTCCCCTTCAATTAGATTATTGGGCTATTTTTTGACATTTGATACACACACACATATGACAGATATTTAATGAGTAAAAAGGACGTACAACTTTTCTTCAATTATAGTCATGGCTAGAATAATAAGATCCACAATTCACTGAGTGAAGTCTACTTATTTTATGTTTCATGGTAAAGAAGGAATGTTACATCGAGGGAGAGTCAATTCATCTCCCTGGACAAAAAGAAGAGTGATATTTATATCTTGGAAAATTTGAAGAATCCAGATACGTTGTTTCAAAGACGTGGCTAAAGCAGAAGAGAAGGGACTTTACCTAGCTTGAAATTTATATACAAAGATTTCTTCAGTTCCCGGGGTAGTGGATGGAAGGATTTGTAGGGACTTTAACTGCAGATAGAAAATCTAGTAAGGATTATCCCAATAGGTTTGAATATGTGGGAAAAGCTGAAATTGCAGGTTTTAAGTGCGCATCATTGCATAAATTAAAAGTTCAATTGGAATGGAATCAGGAAGTAAAAATGAACTCTTATTATATTAGTAAAAATTAGGAAAAATTGGGAAAATAAATTATATTTAAATAAAATCTTTACACCCTCAACAACCTCCCTGATCCCCTCATTACGCATATATATATATATATATA
>BMAW01058869.1:65850-168829 GCA_019974015.1 Nephila pilipes | reverse complement strand
AATGTATAGAATATGTTTATATTATAATGTATAGAATATGTTTATATCCTATACATTATTTGACATTGTCAATAATAAAGAAACAGATTGATGTCCTAAAAGGTTTTTATTGATAGGAATGGAAATAACTATATATTTTATGTGCTTTCTGCACTCAACATATTTCTAGGCAACATTATTTAATTTGATAATAATAATAATCTTATCTAAAAGTATCTATCAATATTTAAACTTAATTTTTTTCCAGAAATTATTTATATCTGTATAATTTAAAAAATATTTTTAGCAATTGTACTTATCCTGTATTTTGAATGCTTCTTATTTATTGTTTACATAAATATTTTTAAACAGTTTATTACCCGATTAATATTTATGTTTTTCGAGCACATTCAAATTTCTAAAAACGAGTTATTGAATGTTTATTACTCATGATATTCCTCATTGCAATAACATTTCGTGTACAGACAAATAAAACTGAAAAAATCAAATGATTTTTCAGTTCATGTATGTTAGCTTAATCTTTTTCGAATATAGCGTTTATACACTTTAAATTTCATCTGCATTCTATGCGTTTTAAGTTGTTTCAATAGATATGTCTATTCCTCTGTTTTTCAATCCTGCTGTAAACTTAAACTCATTTACGAGGTTCGTTTTCTTAAACCTCCAATAGAGATGCTAAACAACCAGGCAGATGGTAGGAGATAGGGATGCAACTGCTAATCTTAACTGTGTAACTTCTGCTATTACCGATTTCATCTCACAATTTTGAGCTGAGTAATAGGCACATAAACATAGATGGTACAAATGCTGCTTTCGCCAAGTTCGAATTTCTTAATGTTATTCTTTTCCTTCAAGCAAGGGAAAAAATCAGCAGAAATTCACCGAAAAATGAGTCAAGTTTGCGGAGAAAAATTAATGAGTAATAATGTTGAGAGTGATAGGTATAGACCATTTTAAGATTGGCGTACAGACGTTCAAGATGAAGAGGGACAAGGATTCAAAAACCTTCAACAGCAGAAAGATTATGGCTACGGGTTTTGTGGGTGTGTGTCTTACTTGCTGAGTTTATGGAACTGGGGCATACGATCAATGCAGCTGTTTATTGTCGGATTTTAAGACGACTACGAATAACCATTCAAAACAAAAGAATATTACTGACTTCTGGAAATGTCCTCACTCAAGACTACGCCCTCCTTCACAGTGTTCCAGTAACCCAACAGCTTCTGGAGCAGCTTAAATGGGATGTGTTTGATCCTCCGGCATGTAGTCTTGACTTATTTAGTGTCGCGAGGGCTCAATTATTTTTGTATTGTTTGTTAAACTGTGATTGGCAACGCCAGTCAAATTTGGTGACAGTAAACAGAACTTGAGAACATGGCAATGCTGCGAAAGCGTCGAAATCGAATTACTCTTTAAAAATACAATTCACCCCACCATCTGATTTGAACCATTTGTCTATATGTGTGTGTCCGTCCAAATCATCAATAAACTGTTATAAATTCTTGAAGCTCTCCCAAACATTGAACTTGAAAATCTATAGAATACAACAGATTTGACTGATTTTCATCTCTTCCTTGAATTGAAGAACTGGCTAGGATTAATGAAGATCTTCGAAACAACAGGTCCATCTCAAATTATTGGTGGCAACGTTCTTCGAAGAGGTCATCGGAAAGTTTGTCTTCTGACATGACAAATGCTTGAATTTCCACTGTGATTATGCTAAAAAGTGACCATGTTTGCACGTGATTTTTAGTAACAAATTCATCTTGTTTTGTATCCTGGTCTTTTTTATGATCTATCGAAGGTTGAAAAAAATGATCCTTGTATTTTCGGATTTTTCATCAACGTTTGAGCAAAAACCCATAAAGTAGAAAGGGTCAGTAGAGTTCGTCGTGCCGACAGAAGCATTATGTAGCATTTTATAAGCCTTAAGCCTCCGAATAACACATCTACCAACTAACAATGAAATTTCATTATAGGAGAGTAAGGGCATGTTGTAATAATTTTTGGATAAAAGTCAATAATTTTTAATTTGCTTTGAAATTATTGATTATAGCTGCTTCTTTTTATGGCACCAATAATCATCCATCATATGTACACAAAAAAACAATTGACAATTTTGTTCATTTTAGCAATATAATTTTTCTTTCAAAACTAGTTTGTTGTAACCGTTTACCCCGGAATTAGAACAAGTTGTACCAGATGAGGTGCAAATAAGAATAAAAGGAACAATATTTAAAAATAATTTTTTATATTATTCTTTTATTAATGTACAAAAACATTTTGCAATTATTGCATGGTATAATGACAAAAGATGTCAAGCGACTTATAGTAAAATGATAATAAAATTCATTATACCTATACTAAGGCCTTTAAAATCATACCATATAGCGTGATTGAAGCACAATAAGTCTGTCGAGGTCTTAAGTCATCACATTGGTGAAGTGGAGGAGTGTGGAGAGGCAGATGTCAGCTCATTTGTCGTCTTCTTCCTTTGACTGAGGTTCACAATTACGAGTTCCTTCACCAATAATTCTCATGATTCTTCTCAGAGTAATGTTAGCAAACAATCACAATATATTAATTCAATCAACATAAAAGTCGGTATTCATCGGAATTTTAGTTATCACAAACGAAAGATAGATTGTTTACTCTCACATATTTAACATATATCCGTATCTTACGAACTAAGCATTTCACATATTTTCCTTTGTCAGAGCTGCAGTGGGCACCTCTTCACTGTTAAACAAAGCTGCCTTTCACCCCCCCCCCCCTTTAACGTTTTCCTTACCATTTAATGATAATAAAATTCATTAAATGGTAAGGAAATAAGAAAGAAATATTAATAAGATATATTAATAAGAAAGGACTATAAGAGATAATTTACATTATCTCTTATAGTCCTTTCTTATTAATTCTCTTCATGTTACTTTTGTAATGCATTTTTTGGGTTCAAATAGATAGTGTGGCAAATTTTCTTTTGAATTAGCCTGCGTTAGATTATTTCCGAGGTGAAGCCTTAGGTAGAATTCTAATTTTTGAGGATAAGAATCAATTTTTGAAATTTAGGTGCCTGACAAAACCGGAATCGGTTCGGTAGACGTTTCGCATTCTTATAACCACTTTAATTCTTGCATTAAATTCCGATAATGATTACAGCAGTTCAGGATTATCAAGAAAAAATAATAACTCATGATCAATTTCTGTTGAACTTTTGTAGAACACATAATGGCATTTCTTCAATTTTCTTTACATCAGAATTTGGGTGATTGGGGGTCATACGATAGAGCTAAGCTAGAATCTTGAAAAATGTCAACATTTAAAGGCCATAAGCTATTTGACTTAAGGTTCTCGTTCACTAGTCATTTTGACATCAAGAACGTTATGTTAATCCTATGGCATTTCTACTACCATCCTCAAATCTTTACTTTTTTATCTATTTGAATGTAAAAAAGTGCATCCGAAAGAACTAAAAATAATGAAGGTTTGAGGGGTATTACATTTTTCATCCGATTTTTAAAAATATTTTTACTCTGTTTTTATGGTTCTCTTGAGGGTTTTCTTGTCTTTAAAAATATTCTAAAATATTTTTCTAAAACGGAGGAGAAATGTTATTCAGAAGAACCCTACAATAATTTTTGCCCTTTCGGATACACTTTTTTGCATTCAAGTACATAAAGTAGTAAAAATTTGAGGATGGTTGTAGAAATTCCATAGGATTAACATTACGTTCTTGAAATCAAAATGACCCATACACGAGAGCCTTAACATGAACTTTTATTTGCTTTTTCTAATCGGGATGACTACTAATTTTTAGTTAATAGTATATACGTTCAAGTAAATTTATATTTCTTCATAATTTTTATTCATTAGTGAAAAGAACAGGAATGAACGCATGGAAATAAATAATTTATATAAATAAAAAAATTTTCTGAAAAAGATATTTGTTTTAACAAATTTTTGTATTGCAACTTACCCTTGTACAATTAGTTTATAGCTCCCTTGTGTTTTTTTTTTTTTTTTTTTCATTTCTACAAAGCTTTTTAAGCAATTTTGCACTCAGAGACTTGCTTTTTTTCCGTAAGAACGAGCATAACTCACCAGAGGAATTCAGAGGATCTTTTTTTCTTTCCTCTAGGTTTTACTGTCTTTGGTAAACACGGGTGACGTGCCCTAAGATAAGTTAGCGATTTTTCCATTTTTTTTAACCCTCTTTTTTGGCCACCAATTTTTATCTTATTTCAATTTTCTCAAACGTCTGGATCACAGTTAAACATTGTTTGGCGTAGCATAGTCATATCCGGATTTTGCGCTACTAGACTCCATCATCAGGCATTCACATATACTTAGTCACAAAAGTAAGTGTGCACCTCATGTCTCCAGTCAAAAAGTCTAAATTTTTAAAATAAATACAAGATATATATTTATATTTTTTGAGAATATATCTAATGGAATGAGTATTACACTTCAAGGAAATAGAAATTTACTTAATCTAATTTACTTTATAATTTTAAAGATCATTTTCTTATCTACCAGTAAAATCTGACATCACAAAAGTATGTATACAATCTGCAAATGTAACGGTTGTAAGTCATTTAAAAGTCTAAATACACTTCTTTATGATTATGTTGCATGTTACGGATAGTTCTGAATGTTTTTCTGCGATTTTATATGTTAGACGCTAAATAATTATGTAATTTACTAATGGCTCCCCGAGGAAAGAACCTATCACAATATCTGAAAGGTTTAATTATAAAACTGCACAAGGGAAGCAAGTCTCATCGGCAAATCTCTAAGATCACCGGGAAAGGTCCTACTACAGTGCAAAAAGTTATTGAAAAATTTCGGACTGAGGGCAGTACTAGAAACAAGGTTAGAACTGGTCAATCACTCATATTCACTGATAGAGAAATTTGAATATAATTAGAAAAATGAAGGAAAATACAAATATTAGTCCTCCAAATTCAAAATCTGATGTAAAAAACCATTTAGGTAAAACTTGAAATCCTAAGACAATTCGCCAAGTGCTACGAAAGGCAAGATACCATGGTCGAAGCAAGTGAATAAAATCATTCGTAAACAAAGTTAATGGCAAAAATAGACTTATTTTTGTGAAAGAGAATGTAAAACAGGTTCAGATTTTCTGGAGTTCTATAACTTTTTCAAAAGAGAGTAAATTCAACATCTATAGATCATATGGACACTAAAAAGTGTGGAGAAAATCAAATGTAGTTCTCGATCCACAGAACAGGAGAGGAACTGTTAAACATAGTGATGGTTCAATTATCGTTTGGGGTTGCATGTCAGTGGCTGGTGTAGGTAATTTAGTAATAATTGAGGAAATATGGAATCAGTTCAGTTATCTCTGAACATTTTAAAAAGTAGTCTACGTCAAAGCGCAGCAAAATTGGGACTTCAGATATTGTTTTTCTTTCATTAAGATAATGACCCAAAACATACAGTTCGAACTGTACAAGAATGGCTGCTCTAAAATTTTCAAAAACCGCTTAAAAACCCACCTCAGTCACCCGATATTAACCCCATAGAACACTTGAGGGATTATCTTGATAGACAAATTAGGAAACAATAGATAAAAAATAAGAATGATCTCAGAAGAGTACTTTTGGAGGTGTGGCAGAAAATACCATCTTCTATGACTCAAAATTTAGAGAACTTAATGCCATCAAGATTAAAAGCAGTGTTAAAAGCAAAAGGCTACCCTAACATACTATTTACTAATTTTTGGTTTTTGCAAAAGAAACTTGTTAAAATTACCTTTTTCTCTTTCCCTGTTTTGCCTACATACTTATTTTTGTGACTACTTTCTACTACAAATTTAAGTTAAACTATTTTTGTAAATTACATGATACATTTAATTAGCTGCTTTTTAAATACATTTAAATTCTGAATGTAATAGGATTATATATCTCTTATTCTTTGAAAAACATCAACACTATTACTGTGCATTTTTATTTTTGTGACTCAGTGTATAAATAATTTTCTTTCAGAATGATTTGATTTTTTTTGCCAAAATCCGTTGTGGGAAGCAACACGAGGACTATCGATGACGGGCCTTGTTGTTTTGTATCTCGGTCAAGTGACGTGGAAAACATTTGAGCAGGAACCTCCCTCCAAACTTCCTCATCACGCCAATGGTGGCTCGAAGATATTTAACGTGCATCAGTTTCACTACACGGCGAATCTTTTGTGGCATCAAGGTTTGAACTCACGACTCAACGAAAACAACGCCGATGGCGAGCCTGGGGTGATGGCCACTAGGTTTACGACCCATATACCCATATAGAAAACTCTAAGTTGTCTTTCAAACGATGTCACTTATCGATAAAGAACTAACTGATCCAATCACACACACAGGGGGAAAACGTTCGAATACTTTTTACTCTCGTCAAAGTCTTTAAGGCTTACATTGTTCTATATATTTGAAAAACAATTCAATATTTTTTCAATTTTTACACTATATTCATATTTGTAAAAAAGTGTAATTAATTTCATTATAATAAGCTTCCTTTAAACACCTTAATTTCTTTTGCAGAAGCGGTCTTTTACGAATATTTTTAACTCATTATAACCATAACTTCTGTAGTAAGACTTAATTGAAATCTCTGATTGAAAAAAATAGACTTTCAGCTTGAAGATTAAAATTTCTACTGATATTGTATTGCTAGATTTAGATCAATTTGTTGCTATAAGGATGACGTTATGTAATTCTGTTTCTTATGTAAACCATAAATATATTTTTAATGATTCTTTTTGGAAAGGCATTTTTTTTAGTCTAAGTATATATTTTATAATTTTTATATAAATGGACAGGTGGGATCCATTAAAGGATATTTTTCTTTAAAAAACAAAGTACTTGATTTTTTTTAATCAAATTATGAAGTATATTCTTTTCGTGTGATTTTGGAGCCAAATATTAGTTCAAGATTTTAAGAGATTCTACTTAAGAAATGATATGGCTATTTATTGTTTGATGTATTGATTTTTGCATCTTTTTTTTTTTTTTGTAAAAGGGAAGAAAGCGTTATTTTTTAGACATTCCATCATTCTCTATCATGTTCTACTATAGTATTTCATATATACATATTCCTTTTTGTTTAATGTCCTATGTGGTTGAGATTTAAATACGCAACAATTAAACAAATAAAATTAATATAATAATCACATTATATATTCGCAAGAAACACGTGATCTTTTCTTATCGGAAGCCTTAAACATGTCCAAACTTAAAGAATTGAAATATATGAATTATTCTAGATTATTTAAATGTGCAGAAACATTTTTAAAATAATTGTGTAGTTTCTTATTATTTATAAATTTATGAAAATCTTCAATGCACAGAATATTTGGCCTGGAAGGCTGCATGGTTACGAAAATAAATTAAATATTTATCTTACCAAAACGGAAAATAAAAAAATTCGAAACGCTTTACTAAGCATCTTCAAAAACAAAAGAAAACAGAACAAAAATATTTAACAACTCTATTATTTACATTCATTTGCATTAAAATGCAAGCGAAACGAGACGAAGTTCACAGCTGCAGCAACAAATATCTACAAATTAAACTATGATTGAAACATTTGTACAATAATGAATGGCATCATGTGTCTGTTAATTTGATGCAATTATTATCGGCCCCTTTTCTAAGAATTGGGAAGTAATTGTAACCTGCAGCGATGTATGTATTTGTGATAGGTGTGCTAGGGTGAAATATTGGCTTTTTTGTTTCGGAAGGTATGGAAAGTATATTAGATTAATTACGATGCGCGTATCGACTAATTTCGATTGATCTGAATTTTGCATCGAACGAAAATGCTATATACCCTGAAGATCTATGATAACACTATTTTGTTTATTCGTTTTTTGAAGAACAGAGGGGAAATAACGTGATAAATGTGTGTAAAAATGTAAAAGGAGCGTTTTTCTTCGTTTGAAATAAATTTAAAGTAGTTTCATGTGACATGAAGCCATAACATTTTAAGATAGTTGCTATTTATTTTAATATGGAAGTTATGTTTGGCATAAATTTTATGATTTGAATTAAAAAAAACTTGATTTTTTATTAGTATAATGTTTTCATTATTTATTCTTTATATTTTTTAGTTTTATAATAAAATATTTGAAAATTTGTGAAGGACTTTCTAGAGTTAATTTATGTCCTACATGACGATGACGACTGGAAAGAAGGAACACTTAATCTAGCCCGTAATATGATTAAAAATTATACACATACAATTCTATCGAAGTTTCTTAAGAAATTCGTTTTAATGTAAATTTGTTTAAAATAGTGAGTGTTAGGATCATTAATTTATAAAATCGTAACAACTTTGGACGATGTCAGTATTTTGGAAGAATTAAAAAATATTTTAAAACATTCAGATTAACCAATCATTTTTGCGAGAAAAAATAAAATATAATTCTTAATTTTTTGCTTCTACTTCATCTTCTATTTTTCGGAATTTTTTTTGTCTATAGTAACACTTGAAATTTACACTTTAACTATTTAAAAATATTTTGCACTTTCCAGCGAGAATTTTTTGTAACCCTATTAATTAATATATTGCCACGGGTTCTTGATCGTTTTCCCTTTCAGATACCTATTTTTGCTACTTTATGACGTTATTTGATTACATTGCATCTTCTTGAGAACAAACTGTGACTTATATTAATGAGTATTACTGTATGCACAGAAATATCATAGAAAAGAACTGCGATGGAGAGAGTGGACGTGTTAAAGTAGTGAGAGGAGTTAAAATGTTAACGAGATCATAGAGCAAAAGATCTTGGTGCAAGAAAATTATGTGATCGGCAAGTAGCAAATACTTAGTTCGGACTCAGTGCCTAACCTTGTCCCAGACTAGAATCTAGTTTTGATTTATATAGAGCTTTCACACAGTTATAATATTTGATTTCGGAATCGAGTTATTCACAGCTCCATATTTGTAAAGCAAATATTTATTTTTTATTATTATTAGATAGAATAAACATAGTTTAAGTATTTTCCTGTCTGATTATTCATTGACTAATTACTTAGTAAATTTCGATGAATGAGATACTAAGTAGAGAAACAGGGGTGTCACAATATTTCATATTTTTTGATATTCTATCCTCTTGATAAGTTATTTACGTCCTGTAATTGGCTGCAACTATGACCACAGTGGCCTTGAGGTCATGGTTGCGGACTTGCAGTCGGCATTGGTTTCACCGAGTCGTGAGTTCGAGATCAGTTATCACTAAAATGTAGTGTTGCTGATGCAAGTTTAATTTGGTCGGTGTCCCAAGTCATCTCCTTGGTTTGATGTCAAAGCTTGGAGAGGAAGTTGTTAGCTGTGGGATCGTTCTCGTCATTTGACCGAAGTTCAAAATTACGACGCCCGTCACCAAAAGCCTTATGTTGTTTCTCAGTGTGACATTAATAAGCAATCACATCACCTACGTCATGTTTATAAACATACACACAACAAAAGATTTCCTAGGAGGTTTTAAATAGGACCATTCTTTTGAAAATTCAAGTTATTTGAAGTAGCCATAGTAACATATTTGCATTGAGAGCTTATTTTTTTTACTTCTATATTGTCTTTTATTATTAATAAGTAATCTGTTCTTTTTGGGAAAATAGTAAAACAGATAAATGATCATTAAACAGTTAATTAAAGGAATATGGGACAAAAACAACACAAAATCATCTACAAATTTAGGAAAAAAATTTTGAAAAAAAATGTTATGAATCATTATCTACTGTGGAATCTCGCTTAAGGTTCCCATCTAACCGCCATTTTGATTTCGTGGACGTAATGTTAATCCTGTGGAATTTCGTCTTTAATTCTCACATCTTTACCATTTGATCTATTTGAATGCAATAAAATGCATCTGAAAGAGTAAAAAATAATGAATTCTTCCGTAGAATTACTTTTTTCTTCCGATTTTTAAAAATATTTTTACTCCTATTTTAATGATTCTTTTGCGAGTTTTCCGATCTTTAAATTATTTTTGTAAATTTTTTTTAAAAATAGGAGGGGAAAAAGTAATTCAACAGAAGCATTCCTTATTTTTTGTTCTTTCAGATACACTTTATTGCATTCAAATAGATCAAATAATAAAGATGTGAGAATTAAAATAAAAATTCCAAAAGATTAACATTACGTCCACGAAATCAGAATGGTGGGTGTGCGGGAGCCTTAAGTCTGTCGTCTAACGGGCATTTTGATTTCGTGAACGTAATGTAAATCTTATGGAATTTCTACTACGGTATTCAAATCTCTTTTATATACTATTTAATCTGATTGAATGGTAAAAAGTGTATCCAAAAGAGCGAAAAAAAAATTAAAAAAAATGAAGATTTCTACGGATTAATATTTTTCTTCCGATTTTTGAAAAGGCTTCAGAATAGTTTTTTAAGGCCCGGTAAACCAACAAACGGATAGTTAAAATAGGGGTTAAATTATTTTTAAAAATCAGACGATAAATGTAACTCTGCGGAAACCTTCATTAATTTTTACTTTTGTGGATACACCGCTTTGCATTCAAATAGATAAAATACTTGTAGTAAAGATTTGAGGACGGTGTAGTAGAAATTCTAGAGGATTGACATTGCGTTCACGAAATTAAAATGGGTAGTAAACGGGAGGGTTATTGAATTAACACATGGATCAATAAGTTCCGAGACTAACCCAGAGATGGCGCTCGTAGTAAACCATTAACCAGGTCTTTATAGAGTACTAACCTTTGCTTGAAACGTGTCAAAATTTTAAGTCGATCGGACCAGAAACAGCTGAGTTATCGAGGTTGGAGTAAAGTCGTTTTGTAGTTTGTTTAAAAAATGGAAAAAACCGAGTTTCGTGTTCTGATAAAACATTGTTTTTAATGGGTAAAAACACCGTGCAAGCGAAACAATGGATTGAAAAATGGTACCCGGACTCTTGTCCATCAAAAGCAACGATTTGTCGGTGGTTTGCCGAGTTTAAACGTGGTCGTACTGACACAAATGACGCGGAACGCTCGGGTAGACCTGTGGAAGCCGTTACACCGGAAAATGTGAGTGAAGTGACAAAAATTATAATGAAAGATCGTAAAGTGAAGCTCCGTGAGATTGCTGAGATGACACAGATATCATATGGAAGAGTATTTACTATCCTTCATGAAAAATGGAGCATGAAAAAGGTTTTTTCCAAGTGGGTGCCGTGATTGCTTTCGATGGAACAAAAACAGCAACGAGTCGATGATTCAGAAAGCTGTTTATCGCTATTTACTCGCAACAAAAAAGATTTCTTGCGTCGTTACGTGACCATGGACGAAACATGGATACATCACTACACTCCAGAGTCGAAGCGGCAGGCATCTGAGTGGCGCACAGCTGGCGAAAGCCGTCCGAAAACGCAGCAGTCAGCTGGCAAAGTCATGTCGTCAGTTTTTTGGGATACGCATGGCGTGATTTTCATTGACTACCTCGAAAAAGGTAAATCGATCAACAGTGATTATTATATTGACTTTCTGGTGCGTTTGAAGGAGGAAATCACAAAAAAACGACGGCACAGTCTCGGGACTTATTGATCCATGTGTTATGTTTCGCGTAACCAGTTAAGGAGATGGAAATCCTGATTGTGCTTCTGCTATACAAGTCTCTGTTTAGTACTCGTCCCGCTTGCACTTACAGTCGCTTATGATCATACTTTTTTTCAACTTTCTGTACAGTTCTTGCGAAACGTGTAGTCAATTAAGTTGTGTTTTTGGCCGAGCTATGTTGCTGGAGGTGGATAACAATAATATCAATGATCTTGTTGAAGAGTTTTAGCAAGAGTTGCTCATCGAAGAGCTCATAGATTTACGTTGTGTTATACAGCAAGAAGTTCTGGTTCAAAAGTGGAAAAGTTAATAACGAAACAACAATCTTTTAATGTTTCGCAAGATAAATCTGAAAGCATAAGGAACTGTTACATCGCCCAGTGAGAAGTTCACCCTAATGAGGTACTGGGTATTTAAGTTAAAAATATATTGAACGATAATGTTGTATCATATTTCCAACCAATTTTAAAATGTCAGTAAAAAGAAATGTTTCTAGACAACTTTCTCGTAAAAGTAAATTAGATATGTTACATGAATAATAAGTTAATTATTTTGATTTTTTGTTTATGTTTTCCATAAATCAGCTACACATTCCAGGCTGGTTCATTTTGCAATTGAAAAAGAAATAAAGATGATTCGCCCAGTTTAAGAATGCACAAATAAAAAATAAGCGTTATATGAATATTGTTTGAGCATTTTTACAACTTGGTAAGCATTATTGTGTATTTTATGGGAGCTGTTTAGTTCATACAGGAAAAAAAAAATCTCCTTAACGAATGCTTCGCATTACGAAGAAGATTCCTGAATGAATTATGCTTGTTAGGTGAGCTTTCTCAGTATAAGAAACAAAATAAAAATCATAACGGAAAATTTTATAACCATTTATGGCTTTTTTAGGAGGAGAAGGACGTCATATTTTACAATGTCCATTCTTAAGTCTTTCGTAATTTTGGTAAAAAAGAAATGTTTTAACATTTCTTTTTTCATTTGAAATCTTTTTGAGTTTCAAATTGTGTTACACAGCAATAAAATTTTGAGGCGATATCGTGTAATATATGATTCAATATAATAATGGAGTTTGAATTATTTACATGATTTAAAAAACATTACGATTGGCAAAAATGTATTGTGTATTTTTTATACACGTATAGTAAAATTCACATTAAAGTTTAAAATGCAATAATAATGGCTCAATATAACCTTGAGTCAAATGTTTCATTTCCTGTCTAATTAGTGAGAAAAAAATGCAACTTTTTTAAAAATATTTTAAAATCAAAAGAAGTGATATAAATATGTATGAAAAGGTAGCGAAATATTTACATAAAATACTTATAAATATTTGTAAAGAAAATTTTTTGTATATCTTATAAAATTTCTGTATAAATTTTAAAAAGTGTTTGTTTGTCTCTGCCCTTCATATATATCTACACTACAAAAGTTGTTGTTCTCCAAAATGTTAGGGTTTTTTACTGATATTTTGATGAAGCCGTAAGCCAATTCCGTTCAAAAATTATTTTTATTGATATTTTTCCACCCCTTCCCTTTTCACCTTTTCCCATGTTTCTCCACAAGAGCAACTGATTTTTCCAAAATATTTCCACTGAAAAGATAATCATTTCGATCATTTTTTTAACACAGTTTAATTATTTGAGTTTTGTTAATCCACATAAAATATTAGGTAACTTAAAAATCAGTTGTTGCTTGAAAATATATTGCTTGCATTTCATTCTCCTTTTGTTATCGTGAAATTGACTTAAATGAATAAAATGAAATTTATGACAATGGAATGCCCTTAGCTGTAAAAATAAATTTTATTTACGATTTCTTTTGATAAAATCTAGAGATTGCTTCCTGAATTCTGCATCCAAAACGCCGGTTAAGCACTCTCCCTCCCTCTAATTAGACGTGACTTCTGGCAATTGTGTTATTTCGTGGGCAAACAATTCTGACTTCCTCCCTCCCCCGCCTTTCTACTTCATCGTGATAATGCGATTTTCTAGACTTCTGAAGAGATTTCTTGTACATCTCAGTAATCAATTCCTATTTCAAGATTAGGGAGAGGGTAATGTGTTATCATACAAAATGTTTTATCATACCTTTCCTTCTTGTTCTCCAATAATTGATTTATGGTTGTAAAACGAAAAACTGACACCTAAAAGGCTATGTTAAATTTACAGTTCCTTCATTTGATTCGGTTATAGAACAAGATGATGACAAAATGTTTTCTGACATATTAAAAATAGGGACATTTTTAAAATCTTTTTCGAGAACTAACAAGACTACGAAAAATAATGTGTGTGTGAATAAGCCATAAATATTACTCTTCAATGGAATTTTTACTAAATCATCAGGAATTTTTACTAAATCATCATTGAATCACTGAGTTAGACCAAAAAGAACCAATGAAAACGTTAAACAAATAAATGAAATATTTACTTTCACAATCAGGACAAAACACTCACTCTAGTTTTGACAGTAAGTTTTGATTTGGGATCTTGAATATCCCAAATTACAACAACTCTTATTACCCTAATTTCAGAAAAAAAAACATGATTGAATCATTCTGAAATTCAAGGATTTTATTAAATAAATAAAACAACATTATAGCAGTAATAATTTTAAATAAAAAATCGACTTAATTTTAATAAAGTGAAAGCAAAGTGACTTTATGTAGAAGTCGCTTATAGTAGTTATATATACTTTTAGTAAGCTAAACTTTTTAAAGGAACTCATATCCTTAAGTTCTTCATATTTTAAAATTTATAATGATGTTAGCCCATTATTGTCAAAACTGATACTCGTTTCTTCGAAACGTTATTCATAAAATTTAAATCAAGTAGTTATTGTAATAACTGATAATGATTTCTTTCACACCAAAATCTAGGTCAATGCTTATATTTACTACAGTAAAAATTCGATCAAATTTTTGATTAATGTCCTTATAGTTATCAACCAATATCCCAGTGTAAAACATTTTACAACGAGGTACGATCACCCCTACCGACGGGGCGAAGAAGGGCAATCATTTGACTCAAAATCGTTTATTTATGCAAAACGTTTCTCTGAAAGAAACGTCACCCTAAAAAGCAAAACTACAACTATATGAAGATGATTTTTTCGAAGGGTTCGACATGAAAAAAGAAGGGGTGGGGGAAGCGAATTTCTTAACTTAATCACCGGTTCTCCCTTTTGCGGGCGTGGGCAAAAGGGTTACGCATTAGCATTAATGCCCTCTTACGTGACAGAACAACAGTTACAGTTATTGATAGTCACCGTAAATGAACGGAGTATATGATATATGGCGCGAATAATCCACCGTTCCACAATTCATCACGACGAACTAGCGTTTACACGAAAGCTCCGGATCTGCATTAAGGGAACTTAGACCACTAGAGATGAATTCTGGAGTGTTCTGATGCGAGTGAAAATAAGAGATCTCTCCGGTATATAACTGAACAGAAGTTCAACCATTTCCTACTTGTACTTGGTCATTGTGAATGGAATACTGAATAAAATAATCAAATTAACTTTTCTAACCTAAATAAGTTAAATCGGCCAATTTCTATCATTTACTTAATGATAGCTCTCATGGGTTTTCAATATAAAGACATCTTATTTTTTAAATATTCTTTAACTAGATAAGTCTGTAGTTTATGACCTTGCAACATATTCCCTTCATTAGTTAAGTTAATATCCATCTTAAATTTTAATTTAATAATGCATAAGTTCAAAACTTCAATTTAAGATACTTAAGAGAAGGACAACACATTTTATTATCTATCAAAGAATACGCAAGATTTATCTCTCTCGAGACCTTCTTAACTTTGTTTTAATCCTAGTTTACGTTCAAATAATCAAGTCTTAACTTACCAAATTATTCATTCTAATTCAAGCACTTCTCGACTACAGCAAATTCGACTCTTATTATTCTGATTATTGGTCATTTACAACAACTATCAATTATTATACAACTATTTTAAATTATTAATTTTTATGATTCCCTCCTATCTACAACATCTATCAACTTGTCGTTATTCTATATCTTTCATCTCTTTCCTTTAATTTTTCTTTCGCTTATATATCTCTATCGTTAATTTAATCCACTTAGCTTCTTAACTTCATCTAATTTACTTAATAACGTTTCAATTGGTTAGCAAGGAGTTGTAATTGTATGCAAATCAAATTACCAAGATGTACCCGAGATTAGTGAAGAGAAAATCGAGAATAGCACGACCTCATAACTTTTTCAGACTTGCTGAATTGTAATAATATTTCCTTAACAAAAAAAAAGAAAATGACATTTTGCTCAACAAGATCTTATCATTGATAAGCGCAGAAATACATACAAAAGTATATTACGTTTGAATAATATAATAAAATTTAAAAAAAATGGAAACTAAAATAAATTTTAATGGATGGTCCCCATTTCTAATAATACTTGATTGATGCCGTGTTATACGAAAATATTTCCGTTTTTATTTTATTTTCAATCGAATATGACTCTTTTTTCATGTTTGCCATAAAAAAAAGAAATTAGTTACTGGAATGAAACCAGATATATAATTACAAATTTTAATAAACTGAAGGTGGAGTAGATATAACTGAGATAAAATAGCTGTCACTTAAACGTGCTCAGAAAAAAACTAGAAAGGGCATTAGTGTTTATTTTACTCCAAGGATCGGGAACCTTGTAGCTGTGATGTTCGTAACTAATTTACCAATATGATTTATTATGCCCCAACGTAGGAAATATTTGAAACGATTTGATTCCCGCTGCAATGCATGCAGAATTAGGGAATAAAAGTCAAGAATGCAGCTTTAATCTTATTATATATTAATTATGTATTATTTAAAAATATTTATGCACATATAAATAAATAATATAAAATAACATAACTATTCTTTTAGCATAAATAAGGAACTAAATTTTTATATGTATTATGTATTTTTAAACATATTTATTAAAACAAAAATAAACGTTATCAAATTCTCATATAAGTATTTCTTCAGAATATTTAAATAAAAAAAAATTAAATTTTAATCCTTTCGCTATTGGAGGGAGAAAAAAGAAGTGCTTCTCTGGACCCGCGGCTTCTTACCGTGGAGTACGCTGTGCCCAGACGATTTCAGATATTAAGCCTAATTCGCGAAAAAATTTCCTCTAAAATCGGCTTTTCATTAGAATATTTTGGTATTTACATATATTATTTGAAATGCATTAAACTTAATGTATACGAAAGAAAAAATATTATACCAAAAATTCTACGTTTTTTACATAAAATAATTATATAAAAATCATATCTTTTAAAAGAATACAAAATATATTTACATTTGTTACATAAATTTCATGGTGTTATGATGTATCATTACATGGAATACACATATAAAAAATAAATCTTATTTTACTGTATGGTATATTTATATAAAAAAAAAACAAAACAATGCATAGTCCAACGTCACATGTCTTACACACATATTTTGACGCTTCACGCAAGATTTTGAGCAAAGAGCACATCTTCTTCGTCTTTTTTTTTTTTACTTTAATGTCTATGTACGGATTTAGATTTTTTTCACTGACATAACTGTCAGATTTATTCATTAGCTCGCAATTCTCAGAATCAGATAAATACTTTCCTTTCACTACAAATAAAAACCGACCGAATGAAACGAACAGCTGAGAGTATCTGCTACCAAAAGCCCTAACTCCCATAAACATCCATAAATTCTCATTCGAACTTCTAAGAAGCAAGGAAGAAAGAAAAAAAGCAAACCAAAACTAAGTGCAGCCTTTAAATCATGTCATTAGATTTAAAGAACCACGCTGCAGCACGTGCTTTTAACAATTACCCCTTCCTGTTAGCCAGAAGTGAAATCCAAACCCATATCATCAAGTTCAACATTCCAAATAACGTAACTATATAGATTTTGCGGTATTGTAACACCATATAGTAACATTAAGAAAATCAAATATAACGTTCTCATCAAGCGTATCTCTATTGATACGTGGGCCGTAGAAGACACTCACGGAGCGTATCAAATGTGATACGCTGGGCCCAGAAGAATAAGCGCGAGCGTATCGCATGTGATACGCTGTGTACGAACGGGTTAATGTGAACCTTGTTATTGTACCACTCTACTTAATATCGCAGTATCAGGGGTGTAATTTGTGACATACAATTTGACCCACAGTTTTGATTGTTTACTTACTAAATAACTTTTTGTCGACTCAAAATACTTTTTTAATGTGATAGATTTGTTCACATAGTTAAGTAGAACCAAAAGCAGAAAACAGGAAGCAAGCAATATTCGTCACAAGGATTTTAAAATAGCTGTCGATTTATCGTTAATTATCTTCCAGACCTTTTCCTAATTCCGTAAATTTTGCTTCTAAATTCTGAAGATGTTAGTTCAATAATCAATCCACTCAACTTCCATCCTCTTACTAAGTGACAAATAGAAGGTGTTTATTCATGGGTCTATTAAATTTGGTTTGATTAGGTAGCTGAAAAGTCTTCGTATCTTTTGAAAATTCCTCTTTAAGTACTCCAAAGTAGGTTTGTCTTTGTCTATAGTCCATGTATTAGCAGATGGTTTTAACTTTTGAGAAATATTTGTAGGTTCTAGTATAAATATCCCGGGAAAATGATTTTAATTTTGTAGCAAAGTCTTTAAGATATTCAAAACGTTCAAGCACTGTTTGGCTCTCTCATTGCATTCCTAAGTTTAGTTCATTAATGTGTTTAATTATATCAATCAAAAACATCAATTTGCATAACTATTATTTATCGTTCAATTCGGAGAAATGTTGTTGCTTATCATTGGGAAAAACTTTAATGTGTCCATGCATGACACAAACTTATTTAATACATTACCTCAACTAAGCTAATGGGCATGGTTGTAAAAGGGGAGATTCACATATTAAAATTCAATTTCCTCTAAAGGAGATTTAATTTGCCTTCGTAACAATGAAGAACGAAGCTATTGAATTAACTATTTTAACAACAGTGTTCATTGCAGAAATAAAGCGCAGCAACGAAATTTTTCAACTAAACTTTCATAATCTATTATGCTATATAAGTTCAATACTTTATGTCCAATATTAATTTTAAGACGCTTGACGATCTTATATCCTTACCAACCATTGCAGGAGTCCCGTAAATAATATCGCATAAAATATTTTATTTATATTAATGTTTTTACTTTTAAAATAATTTATAAATGAAGAATATCCTGTCCCTTATTTGCCCTAGATAGAGGAATCAAGCTGCATAATTCTTCAGAAACTCGAACTTTTTCACAACATTGTTCAATTACGACAAGGCTTTCAACATCTATTACATCGATACTTTCAGCTAAATGCAGATTCGGAGTGCAAAAAAAGATCTACCTCCATATAGTGCATCTTGGTAACGTTTATATGGCAAAATGGTCTACAACTCAGGCAGGTTCTCAAGGATTTTGGATGCAGGCCGCCGCTTGGTTAGTCTGAAATTATTACAATGGAGTTGACGATCTTATATCCATTCCCAACGTCCCACATCGGGAGGCTGTTGCAAAATTTCGTCTTTTGACTGTCTAGGAGAACACCTCCATCGTATTAGGATTTTTAACCATCCAAACTGTCCTTTTTGTGATTTGGCGAAGCCAATGAATCGAGCTCACCTCCGTCGTGGCTCATCGCTCTATGGCAACACCGAGACGGCGTTGTATTAGCGAGCAAGAGAACTTTTAATAAGGC
This sequence comes from Nephila pilipes, assembly GCA_019974015.1. Classification (NCBI taxonomy): domain Eukaryota; kingdom Metazoa; phylum Arthropoda; class Arachnida; order Araneae; family Nephilidae; genus Nephila; species Nephila pilipes. Next base: position 149,511 of record BMAW01058869.1, on the reverse strand, counting down.
AATGACTTTGGTCATTTTTCGTGCTTTGTGTGTGTGAACATGTTGTGTATTCATTTTTGTTGTTGTTTTTCCTTCTGTATTGCCTTGCCATTGGAAATAAAAAAAAAGAATAATCCAGATTTCTGATAAGTTGTTACAATTTCTGCCATTTGAATTATTTGTTTTTCAATATTTCGCTCAGAAACCGACCTTCCTTGATTTCAGAATAGTATTGCTTGTAGTATTGGTAAAATACTAAACAATATTTCAACACTTTTTAAAAATGTGTCCTTTATATATTGGCCATCTGTGAAAGATTTGCCTTTGACAGCTACCCAACGAGCAATTACGAAGCTGCATTCAATAGTTTTAAGCTTGATTCCAATTAACTGACAAAAAAAAAAAATGTTTCTTATATCCAGTAACGACTCTTTTTATAGCTTCATATTCCTCTTCGGAATTTTTCAAATGTTTAGTTTGAAAATGTGTTTCGCCCATGGCTTTCGAAACACCCTGTATGTAAAGCCGTCAGTAAAGTTAAAGGACTTCACACAAAGTATACATTTGTATTATTTAACCAAAAATTTCTTAATTGTAGCACATAATGAAGTATATAAATAATTTTTTACATTAGATTTAAATATATTTATTAAAACGAAAAAAAAAAAAACGATTTTTAAAATTTTAGTTTTTCTTTTATGTTATTATAATACATTAAATTAATGTATCATGTTGTTGTTTACTTCAATCTTTTGCCTTATTTTATTATAATTTAAGAAAATGAAGCGTGCCAATAAATTATTGGTCAACTATGAATATATATATATATATTGCCTAATACATTATAGATATACTATTTGTAATTGTGAATTAACTAAGGATATTCAATAGAAAATGGAAAATTAAATAAGTTTAAATTACAAAAAAAACGACATTCACCAATTCCAACACATAATTCATTAAATTCGATAGAAAACTCACCAATTTTATCACACAATACATCAACTTCGAAAACTGCTTGACTTTTAGCTTGAAATGTTTCACCAATGGCGGAGACTCTACCGAATCTTAAGACAAGCGGTACCCTAGCAACATTAGCAATATTTTTTTTTAAAAAAAAGTTGTTCGATTTAATGGGAAAAAAAGGAAATCTTACGTACGAAGCATTTTATTCATTTTTTTTTTCTTTTCGTTTCATGTAAAAATTTAAAGAAAACACGTTTGAAATTACATATGTAATATTTATATAATATTTTGTGAGGACCACTGACAATTTTATATTAACCGATTTTTCATGTTAAACTTTTTCTCTGTACATGTATTTCATCTGAATCGGATAGAATGTGGAATAAGGAATTTTGTAAGGTGATAAAAAATATTGTAAAGGAATGTAACAAATTATCAAACATTTTATTCAAAAAGAAATGCTTCTATTGTAGTTTTTCATCCCTAATATTAGTAGTGTTTCTGGTAAAAACAACAATAATAAAAAAGAGATGAAAATAAACATATTGAATTCAGTTATCAATATTTTTTGTGGGTGGATATATTCCCTTTCCACTCCGGTGTTCTCCATTACAAGTTCCATCTTAATAATCTTGTTCGTGTTTTGGAACAATAAATCCAGTTGCAAATTCCGTGCCGTAATATAAAAGTGCAACTACAGATCATTGGGAGGAGAAAAGAAAGAAAAAAAAAAAACTTCCCCCCCTCACCCTTAAAAAGTAGTAAAAAATTCGGGAAAACTCTATTTCCCTTCAGATAATGAAGACATGATAATGTCGTATGGAGGATTTTTTTCTTCGTTTTTTTTATCCACCTAAGATAAGAACTGAGTTTTTCTTGCATTTATTTTAGGGAGACGAACTTTTTATATTCAGAAAGCAGTGAATCTAAGTCTGAAGCCGAACAGAGAGAGTGAGAGAAAAGAGAATGTTTAATACTTTTTAATTGCTTCCAGCAGTATAATACTGGTATTTAAATCGTATCATTAGAATCACTGATTATTTATTGATTTGCTTTAAAAATAATCTGAAGGGGTTATGTTATAGGCCTTCTTATTTAAATAGAGGTGACGTCTGAGTTAACGTTACAACTTTTTGGGAAAAAAAATATTGATCGTTTTTAACTCTGAAAAGATTGCATCAGATCTCTCAGAAACATGAGTATTTTTTCGCCATGGGCTATCCACACCGGCTCGTCTCAAGTAGCAACGTCAGGTGGTTATCAATTAATTCACCTTCTATTACAAGTCTAATAACATAATCACTAAATTACATAATCAAATGAATAAGAAGACAGATAGTAACTTAAACTTATTGAAACTTCTTAAATCATGAATTGCTCTATCTTTACCCATTCTTCCTGAACGCGTTAGTAATTTGATCTAACGTCCGTGTTAAAGATCAACTTACCAGGATACTTGGGTCCGAGTGAGCTAACTTACAATGGCAAGAAATTCGAGCAGTTTCCTTAACTTTTGCTCACTCAGACCCTCTGGGATTTGCGAGTACCTTCTTTGGGTAGATATGGGATTAATCTCTAAGGCACGGTAGTGATGTTTTCTTTCTTATGAGGTTTATTGTCTGAGGTAAACTCGGTTGAGGTAACCACGGAATATCCTAGCTTGCCTTCTCTTCCTTTTTCAGGCTCTCCCTTTTGCCAACAGTTTTTTACTTTTTTTCTTTTTCATACGTCTAATTACAGTTACACTTTATTTAGTGCAGCATAGCCCCATTACGCTCTGGCGCCATTTAAATTCATCATTGCATACACTGAAACTATGGGCTATTCATGACTTCGGGTGGACTTCGATAGATTTAGCGAGCTTCATCCCCACTACACGACAGGACTTTAATGGCATCAGGACTCGAACTCACGACTCGACAAAACCACACCGTACGCGAATTCGTAACTATGACCACTAAATTATCCATAACACGAACGATCCGCTAAAATTAAGTAGATAATTATGATATCAGTATATAGATTATTCTGGCGTGTTTGGGGAATAATCGTCAGGTATAGTAAGCTAGGTAGTAATTTTTGAATAATCAATGATATCCAAATAAAAGCAATTTCATTTTATCAAACAACATATATTTATTTTGTAGTGTCTCTGTCGATTAGTGTCTCCTTGCGTAATAACACTGGTAAAGAAAGAGTTTCTTTTAAATGGGTTTTCTTTCAAAATTCACACTTTGCGTAACATAATTTTTTATACCTTAAATTTTAAGAGCAAAATGGAATGTTAAGTCAAATTTACTTTATTCAATAATGGTTTCAATAATTTGTTTTACAACATTACATCCAAATGAGCAAATGAGGAGAATCCAAGCAATGACATTTTCACCTTGGTGACGGATTTGATGAGCATTTGGCGACTTGGCGAGAAACTTGGTATAAAATTTTATTCTTTAAATAATTTGTTTCAATCAATCAATTCTTATTAATTATAATTGAATTATCGTATTGTCATCCAAAACAATTGTGAATAGAAAATTTCAGCTCGATTGAGTGCTTTAAAATGAGGGAAGAAATCTTTTAAAGTTTCGACACAAACATACGATGTGAATAGAAGAAAAACCATTAATAATAAAATGGCAGGAGAAATAAATAAATTTGGAGTGCTAAAGTTATTTTTTATCTGAAATTAATTTATACATTTGTTAATGTTTAGACATTTTGGTATTTAGAAAATTTAATGAGATACTTCAGGGATTCACTTAATACTATTTAGTTACTAATTAATTAATGAAATAGTTTTTATTTGTTCTAGTAAAGCTTTGTGAACTCTAGCCTTTAATTGCTTAACTCTATCTTAAGTAGTTCCAGATTTTGTAAAAGCCAGACTCCTCACACAAGAAGGACTAAGAACTAAATAGTTATTTATATTTAACTAAACAGCTTATAGTCTTTTAGTTAGAGGTGGAGAGAACAAAAAGAATCCTCAGTCTGAGATTACTAGAAAAGTAGCTTAACGGAATTGGAAAGGAAGCGCAAGTTGCAATTAGGAATTCATGAAATTAGAAAGTTATCCTAAGATTGCATTCAACTTATTTATCCACAACTATAATGGTTGTTAGATTATTTTTTTCTTGTAAAAAGAAGTGCGATTCACAAGAAATTAATTGAAAATGCTTTATCCAAAATGTGATACCCCTCTTCATTACTTCATCTCAAAGCTATCGACATTCAGTAAATACACTATCAAGGACGTAGGGAAAAATTTTTCATGGGGTTGAGGTGATTTCGGACTGATTCATAAAATTGATTTTGAAAGCAATTGTTTATTTTAAAAGTGAAAAGTTTTATTTGAAGTTTGGCAATCCTTTAACTTCCAATCAAATTTCCTTAAACAGCAATCCTTGTAGCTGGGTGGGGAGAGGGTATAGCCCCATATATTCCCTGTCGCTACACCTCTGTACTCCGTCAAAAATCAAGCAAATCTGTAACACTAGATTTACAGATTGAGCCAATTTGATTGATTTAAAATCTTATTGTTATATACAGGGTGGCTATAATTAAAGTGACCCTATTTAGACTCAAGCAGAACCCGTTGTGCCAGTCGAAATTTGATGAAACTTTGTATGTACGTTATATGGACAATGAATAAAAGATTTCTGCAATTAAAAATAGTTTAAATTTTGATCACCAGATGGCGCTTTAAAAAATCCTTATGCAGATTAATCAAATATATAAAGATACTTCAGTCAGAGCTAGAAAATCATTCTGCGTGCCTTGGTCACCGTTAATCACACCCTTACAGAAGGGAGATCGAACTTTGTTCGATCTAATCTTCGGTAACATTGTTTTATCAGTACGGCAGCATTAGCTAAGCTGTACTGCGTGCCTGACTGACACTTGAACTTCTCTACTCTGTATCATGCACTCCTGACTCCCTTTATTTCTGCTTTAAAGGAATGGCAATGTTTGCAGACTACAGTTATCATGTAGGATGGAGAAATTCCCCACATTTAGCGCCAAGTCGAAGAACTTATTCGAGCTAACTTTGGCCAGAATCATATAATATCAAGAGATTTTTCGGATGCCTGGCATCCTCGTTCACCCGAATGAAATCCCTGTGATTTCTGGTTGTGGTGATTTCTAAAAGACCGAGTTTATAGAACAAGAATTAGGTTGTTTTTTTTTTTATCTGAAAGCCAGAATTATACGTTGCTGGAATTCCTCGAAAGTTTCTTCGCGTTACCATTGAATAGGCTATAATGCGCAGTTTCATCAGTACTGAATAAATAGAATGGGTTTAGAAGGATCTGAATAGGGTCACATTAATTATAACCACCCTGTACATATATAAATATATTTATTCATAATATATATATATATATATATATATACTTAAGCAATATCGTTAAAAACATACGTTGGATTTTAGAGCCTTAATAAAATAGACGTAAATATTAATTCCTCTATTCCATTCACCCCTTCATTGCATTCTTTTTTCCAATACGAATTGCAATTCTTCTTTGTTTTTGTCAAAAACCGACAAAGATGTTCGCCATGAGCGGTTAGAGGTGCATTTCGTTTGTGACGCGTACATCTGCGAGACGAACAGTTGAATTTGTATACGAATATATATATGCATATATATATATATGCATGCGCATTTAATGTCGGTTTAACTTAACGTCGCACCAAGAATTAGGCTTTAAAGAGCTGCACAATTTCGGGAAATTTTTGAAAATAGTAGACTAAGAAAAACTATTAACACCAGACTACCTAAAAATCACTAATTATAATGCATTTAAACAGCAAAAGCTGTGTATTATTGCTCGTTAAATTTAATCCTCAAATAAAATACGAAATGCATGAAATAACTAAATCTACAAAAATTTGTGTTTTTTATTGATAGTTACATAATTCCATTGAAGTAGAAGGTATAAAATAATGTCTGCCAGGCTTGTCTGCCTATGTAGAAACGCTGGATTACTGGTTCGGTCTGAAAAGTGAAGTGCAGGATTATCGAAAGAGTAATGAATTTAAATTGTAAATATAACATTTTTCTTAAAGAAGAATAGTGATTAATTGTTTCAATTATGTTTCTATGCTAATTAGTATATAATTTCAGATATTGCAAGGTAGTGTAGAAGTTAGGGGTTCAGTAACTCCTCAATTAATTCCCTTGTTAACTAATTAAGGTATATATTTGTCACTGATAGCTCTTGGTGTAGTCTATACTAATCGTTAATTCCAATTAACTATCTGATCAAATTAGCAATTATAATGGTACGCTATGAACTCTAATAAAAACGTTCAATAAATGTAATTAATTGTTGATACTTGACCAAAATGTATTTGAAAATATATGTATAGTAACTAATTGAACTACACTTTTTATTTAAATAAATTGAAATCAATAAATGAGTAATAATAAATGCATTTTATTTTTAAAATGATATAACCTAAGAATCAATTACTTGTTTAAATAACATTAACTTTTAAAAAGGTAGTTTATTAAAAAAGATTAATATAGAGCATGCATAAATTTTCATTCGTTAATAATACGAAAGAAATGTGAAACATATCTTTAAGCTGATCACTTTTTGCTTATTTCATTCTTTTCTCCTCTCTGTCGATACAATACCCATATATTCAGTTTTTTTTATTTTATTTCGTTGTCAGTAAACGCAATCCCAAAAACAAAGAATGAGGGCAGGATACTACAAAAACGCCAGCTTTTATTTCTGCTTTGAAAGGAAAACAACCCTTTATTTTCCTTTAGTATGAACACCCACATCCCAAGAATTGTATACAAGTACTGTAGAATCATCTCTATTCCCATTCAAAATTCAGATTTTTTTTCGTGCTTTATAGAAGCATTTTTGAAAGCAAAACTATAATGCATGATCATATTACATCAACAAGGACTGTTGAGATGGAAACACATACATTTCCTTCCACCGCGAAAACATCTGTATTCCACAGAATTTCCTCAGCAGGAAGCCATTCTCTATGACACCGGCTACCAGAAAAAATGTATTGTGTGTCTCTTTCCACTAGAAATATTTTATCAGAATATCTGGGTTTTTTTTTGTTTCTAAGAAACTGTAGCGCAAACTGTAAAAGATGAAAGTGAGGATTTTCTTTTAATCTCTTAAAGATTTTAATACCTTTGCGATAATTTGTACCATCGATGGTACATGAGTATATTTCTCGTAGGCGTCGTATGCAATCGATAAGATGTTACTGTTTGTATAAAATCAACCGAGTATATGTAAAACTCTAATATTAGAGATAAACTTAAGTTGAAAATTAAGTAAGAGATAGAAGAGCGAATTCAACTCGTTTATTGCCACGGTAATTCTAGGGATTCCGTTGGTACTTGAGTATATTGTTTGTACACCTCGTAAGGAATCAATGTAATGTCACTGTATAGATAAAATCAAACATGTTTAAGAAAAGCTTTAATTTTAGAATTATGTTTAAGTTAAGAGTTAATGGAAAGAATTATTAATTCAACACATAAACTCAGGTGTTCAGGTCTAAAAAGCCAAAAATTTTTTAATCATATTATTAAAAATTCTAATTATCAGTTAATTAATTAATTGATTTTCTGTCCTAGTAAGCCAGCTTTTTTTTTTGTTCTCTTCTCTGAAACCATATTTGCATCGATATATTACGAATTTCTTCGTAGCTTCACGTATATGGCAAGTAAACAAACTTCAAGATAAGACGTAGTCTTCGCCCTAGCCTAGAACACAAACTACTAGTTATCTCGTAGTTTGCATTCAACGTGTGAAGTAAAATATGTCGTTGGGAACGATCGTCTTAAGCATATAATGAGCAAAAAAGAAAAAAAAAAAAAAAAAAAAAAAAAAAAAAAAAAAAAAAAAAAAAAAAAAAGAAAAAAAGAAAAATATAAAAAGTTCAATGCAAAGATTTGAAAAGAACGGATTTAGCCACCCAAGGAGCGCCTTTTTTATAATTATTATTAAACTACTTAGTTAATTATAAGAGTTAAAGTAACCAATGAATTATCGAGAAATGGACAGTTGTAAACTTTTCCGACATTAAAATTAAAGGAAATGATAAATTATTAAGTTGAATATATATTTAGCTAAATGTGATTAAAATTAAAGCAAACGATAATTTATTATATTGAATATTATATCAGCTGTATATAAATAAAATTAAAACAAACGACAAATTATTAAATTGAATATATTTAAGCTAAATGTAATTAAAATTGAAGTAAGTGATAAAAAATTGAAAAGTGATCTGGAACGCCGAAATTGATCCACATGAAACAATAGCCCCTTAGTTTGCATAAAACTGACGTATAAACTGCCTCAAATTTGTTTTAGCCCCTTCTTACAAAAGACATCCCACAATGTTATGCAAATTTGTTTCAGCAGTGCCATCTGTCGTCAAAAACTTTTACTTATTGAAGCTCATTTTTCGTATCTTATATTATAAATGTAATGATCTGGACTAAAAAAATCTCTTTATGCCTACTTAAGTTTTATTAGTTTTTCTTCAAAGAATATTTGAATGAAATTTTATCTTTCGAAATGTTTACATGGCAATATGCCGAAGTTTTGCCATTCTTGCGAAAGCAACGCCCTCTCATTTTAATTTCATCTTCGACAATACTTTGCTGCTCTTCAAAATGTCACGAAAAATAGATATTAATGAAATTAAAGGAATTAAATTATGTTCACATTTCTAGTTTGTCAGGTAAAAGTTGATTGCACTAGAATTAATCCGACTTAAATTTTGTGAGTGACTTTTGATGTCAGTCTGTATTATTTTCTCCTTACTATTTGAATATTAGATTACGTTAAAGAGAGAAACGTAGTACAGGAAAGTGGAGTAAATATATATATTTATAATTCAAAAATAATCATTATTCATGGAAATAAAGTTCACTTTCAGAAAATTAGTTTCAGAAAAAGTATTTGACAACCCTATTTACATTACGAAACTTACTGAGTGAAATTTCATGAGGTACATAAGATATTAAATTTCACTTATTTCAGTCAGAAACTTTGGAGAGAATGATTACTTCTATATTGTTACTTACAATTTGTCTTAAAATAAGTTGGCATTTGATTCGTCAACTTTTAGATTACTGAATTATTAATTGATGCCATTAATATTGAAATTAATGAACTAAATTAAAGTTTCATCTTTCTCCTACTGATCGACAATATATTAATTGATAAAATTTGTTTTGTTTTTTCATTATGAAAAATTTTATTCTTAAAAGAGGTTTTTTTTTTTCTGTTTAAAACAGATTGAATTTAAAATTGGATCAAATCTATGAAAGTTAACTGAGACGCTTACAGCAAGGAAAAACTTGCTTATTTTATGCCAAAATTAAATAATCATTTACAATATTTAAAGCTTTTAAAATCTGCAGAGTACTTATAAACATCATGTTCTACATATGGTATATAATTATAATATGAAAAAAAAAAAAAAAAATTTTAAGAAAATTTATGTTTCAATGCTACGTAATTATTGTACAAATATTGTGCAATACTTCAGAATTTTGTGAGCGTAAAATAGAACAAAATATATATGTTGACATTGTATAGAGAATAACTTTATATTGTGGAAAATACAACAAATGTGAACAAAGCAGATTTTGATGAAATCGTCCAGAATTCTAAAATATCACATTTTGAGATTACAAATACACATGTATTTTTCTCTATGATATGGCAAATATGTTTACAATTTTAAAATTCTATTTTTGAACGTTTCATTTACATATTTTTCATAAACAGTACATTTATGGTTTTACTAAAGCTACCTCTGTTTCCTAAAAATAGTAAGAAGTAATAAAGAATGAAAAAAAGTAGGCTATTTGAAGTATTTTAGTGTCTCATTTATTTTAAAAGAAGCAAAATGAAATAATGTGGGAAAGTAGCATCAGCTTCAGAATTTTTTTTTTGTTAAATTTAATCTAAGCTGAAATACTAGATTTCAATTCGAGTCCGAATGACCAGAAGTCTCTGAGAATTGTCATACTTTTAAATTTAAGCGTTAGCTCTTATAGAGTCAATTGCAGCACTATTATTCAGCGCAGAATAATCGTAATTATATTTCAAGATAGCAATTTTAAGTATTATGAGGAATAAAATTAATAAATTAATATTTCGTTGTTTGTTTCAATTATAGATTTTAATTAAACAACATACAATTATACTCGTTGTACAGTTTAAGATTCCATTTACTACTTCACCTTAATATGTCAGTACGTATCAGGTTCTAATGAAAATGTACATGTATGTTACTGTAAAGTAATTTCTGCCCAACAGTGAGATAATGCAGTGAGAATCGATAGAATGTGCTGAAAACTGATACTCTGACAGAGAATGTACGAGTAAATATTTACAGTGATTATCACCAGAAACAAAGAATCTAGACTCGTGGCTGAATACCAAACAATTCATTCGTTCAAGTGGCTTGATCCCAGTACTGTCGCAACCTTTCATGTCGGTGGCTTGGAATCAATGATGGTCTGCATGAAGAGTGGAATGATTGCAATCAGCTTACAGTCAATTGTCGTGAAACTGTTCTTTGAGATATTTGAGCATCAAAAGCTCCCAGCATATTCCACATAATGTTGAAAATAGTTGATTGCAGTGCCGCCACTGCATCCATTCGAATTTATCGATTTGTACATTCTGTTGTACTTCTAGGTGGACTTTGCCTTTTGTGACGATTCACAATTCACTCTTTGATTCATCTGTCACAAAATCGGTGCATAGTAGTCACATGTACATGCGTTTCAGCAGCGATATGACTGTAGGACCAACTAGCTGTACATAAGCTTACAATTTGACCCCTTGTAAAATCGACCGGTTTCAAGAATTGGTTTCAGTGTTTCATCATCTAGGCATCTTTTATTCATACTTTTTTTCTATACTGTAGAATCTCTCGAAATTCTTAATTCCTTAGGTCTTCCCCCATTGTTCATTCACACGTTGTTTCCTTTTCTTTTATTTTGCACAATAACCACGTAATGTTACATTTTTCGGACCATCTTCACATGACTTGATTAGCTGTGAATTCCCGAGAAATTGCGATACGGAAGCTTTTTCACTTATTTTATTGACTATCTTAAACTGAGATTTAGAGATTAACTAAGCCAAAGCAATCCGTATAGTGGGGGAGGAAAAGCTCTCATAATAAATGGGAATAGCACAGAATGAATTTATTGAAAAAAAAAATCATCATTTGGTGCATTCATTTAATTAACCCAAACAAACAGAATAAGAGTTAACAGTTTCATAACTGTATATACCTGAAGGTTTATTAGTATTTTCCAGACATAGAGGTTCGATTCTTGTAGTGTTATATATCGTGCGTGCTGTGAGTGGGTAGGTGTATGTATGTCTCGAGAGAGTGAAGTGTCTTTTTTGAATTTGCCTAAATGAGTGTGTTAAATCTTGGTGAATTTCTTATTTAAATGCGTCCCCAGGAAAGATACATGAACGCCACAAAGAGAATGAAAGTATGTATTCATCCCGAAAAGTACGATCCTATTCCTCAACATTAAGATTGTAATGAATCGCTACAGGTTTTTCAAAAGTAAATTCAAAGAGTCCAAGAAGGGCCATTCCAAAATAATCTCCCACAGTTCCATGATCATGAGGATAACGTATCATAAATATATCTATATATTTGGCAAATCTCCATGCGGCAATTTCTCTGTAAGACTGTGTATAATAGTTATAGTGTATGAATAGTCTACTTTCCATTTTAATGCAATACATATTTCAAAAATTGTTATTATCTGGGAGACGATATTGTTGGTAAAATATTACGGTTAAATAAATTCTTTGAATTATTTTTTTTCAGCAAATATTTTATTGAGTTCCTCCTTGGTACGAGAAATTATACCTTGCGACGCCCGCCCGACCCGGGCTTCATCTTGTGCCATCACTAGATTCAATTATTAAACACTACGACACAATAATCAAAGAGACACTAGAACAATCTTTACGGAATTTATTAACATATATTTACTATGACAACAACTCACTATGCTCTTCCGGGAAATATTTCTACTAACTTCAATTTAACCCACCAATAGTAATATAACAGACTCGTACCACTTATCCTTCCTCGACTGCAACCCAGACTCTGGATCAACTGTTGAAAACAGCAGTAAAGGAGCGTCTTGCAACAGTCTTTAATCTAACCCTTTAATTCAACCTCTCTTTCCACTCCTCCTTCCGCTTATCTATAACTTCAGCTTCAGCTTTACTTCTCCTTCAGCCTCTCACTCGCTACTTTCAGTCGGAGTTTATATATTTCCTAACTCACCCTCTTCACTTCATTTCTACCTGCTTTACATAATCACGTTTCATTTTTGGTTGGGCAAAGGTTGTTTAGCAAAAGCAATCAATTTCAATTAAAAAAGTCCTCAAGGTTAGTGAAGAGAAACCGCGAACAGCCCAATGTCACAACTTTACTGTTAACTTCTCGAGAGTTTCATACTTCTGTTGATGAGTACGAGATTCCTATAATTAAGATATATTATTCATGAAGAACTGATTCAGTGACTCAAATGACTAAACCCTAAAATTTCACGGAATATCACAAGCTTAATTTAAATAGATAAACAAGATTACAAGACTATAAAGCGTTGATTAACGCATAGGAAAAAATCGCTGACACTTTTCAGCATTCTCCCAAATTCAACTGCTTTTATCTACTTGCATAATTCCAAATTCCGCTTTCCAATTAAAAGCTTTGTAGAAATCTTACCTTTTAAAAATTTTATATTGTGTTAGTTTGATAGATTGTGTGAAACTAAACTTACTCTGATTTCTGCCGTGAAAAATCTGATAACTGCAAAATTTTTAACTTATCGCTTTGTTCAGTGAGGTATCTTAGATTGACAAACATTTTAGTTTGAAGATTCAATCACTAATTTTTCGAAATTCGAGTACTTAATTTAGATTTTTGAATCTAAAACTATACATTAGGTACGAAAAGTATTATAATAATCATGCGTTTTTTTTCAAAATGTTTATGTTAGCAGTAGAAATGCGAAACCTTGAAAAAAAAACCTTTATTACATATTTACAGAAAATATTTCGTCCCGTTGTGGCGTAGAATGTCGCTAGATGAACACCAAACTGAAAAAAAATTCAAAGTATTTATGAATAACTAATAAAAAAAATATAAAATTCAGAATTAAAAAAAAAATTTAAAAAAAAAAAAAAAACCAACTGCAAGAAAAAAGAAATAAAGAGAATCAGAAACATTATAACTTGAAAATGTTAAATTTACTATCCAAACTTTTTTTAATAATCCTTACTGCAATCTGTATCACTAAATATCATATTTACTTTTCTCGGTTTGTAATTTGTACAAATTGACTCTTTATAATCAAACGCCATTTCTGTTTCCTGCTAAATAATGCAATAATCTTAACACGACAGTGGAAACATCATTAGCATGTTGAAAATGCCAAAATCATTGCACAAATTCATTTCCCACATACTACCAGAATTACCGGTTACCGTCCATTAAGAATTAAGGATTCGTGATACCACAAGAAGTGAAACCCCGGAGCGATAATGCAATAATTTTGACGTTAATGATCAAACGATTTCGGCCCATTAAAAGGCAGAAATTTTCTTCTATCCGAACCGAAAACCAAACAGTCGTTTCACTGTATCATTTTCTTCTCCACTTTTCTGGAGCTTCAATACAATTAAGTGTTAATTACTATCTCTCTGTTATTAACATTGTGTTCGAAAATGTTGCTGTCCAATGTAATGAACGTTGAGGTGTAGGTAGATTCTGATTGTGTATGTTTATTATGGAGTGTGAAAGGAATATTACCCAATTAGAACGATAAAAATTGCGGAGTTGTAGTTCAATTACTTAAATCAATGGGTATAAGTAATGTGGAAACAATAGGGATATTTTCGGTGTTAGGCTGGATGTATATTTTTCTCTTTATGCAAAAATAGAATGTCTCTAATTTTTCTAATAATGTGGAAAATAACCGATTTCTTAATTTTAGATATTCAAGGATAATAATAGTTATTTTGCCATAACTTTGTATGGTATATTCTTCTTTTTTTTAAGGTTTCTTTATCTTTATTATAGTTTTATTTTAATTAAACATCTAAAAGAGACATTTGATTACTAATATGTGTACGAATTTCAAGCAAGAAGATGATAATATATACACTATTTCTTAAAAATTAAAATACAATATTATATTTTATAGAAATATCTACAAGTAACGTCATCATTATTCAGTTGCATTTAATAAACATTCTTATTTTAAAAAAGGTGCAATTGCTCAATAAAAAAAATTACAAATCCTCTGAATTACTTTATTAAAATTTAGAAAGTTAATTAGATTTAACACTTATGAAATTAAGGCAAATATTAAACCTTTTAAAGTGTCTATCGATGATATATCGTCGTTCGTAACACTTGCGAAATGGTTATTTATTATTGAGGCTGATTTGAAATGAAGGCAGTCGCTCATGATTGACGTTTTGTTTTTTCCGATCACTTGGTTCATTAAGCAATATTAGAAATAATTTAAATTATTGTTTTGTCCATGACGAAAGTACTCAGCGTCAAGTAGTACGTCTGATACAGAAGGTATCGACAAAGAAAGAGAGAGGCAAAAGAGAACGACTAATGGTTCGGGACGACTTTTGTACCTAAGAGAAACAGAGAACGTACAAAATATTGTTAATTTAGCGATTTTAAAACGGGATTCGAGATGTTTCTAGTAAATATAGCCCACGCGAATTCAAGAGAAAATTACGATATTTAAAACCGTATTTCAAATTAAATTAAAATAAAATTAATTAAAATTAATCTTAATCTTAAAAAGCGTGTCGTTAAGAATATTTAAATAAAAAGAAAAATGATAATTTTAGTTTTTCACGCACACACATATATATGCCGGGAAAGCTATTTTTGCGTCACATGACATTACTAAAATAAATTGGAATAATTATTATGTACTACCATCGGATAATTGGCGCCAAAATATATTTGACACTGATTTACAATTCAGTTTTGATTTGATTGATTGGTAAGTTTAGGCACCCCAAATAATAATCAAAACACTGAATTGCTTCCAATGAATATACTCCAAAGAAGACGAAGATGGTTTTATTGCCCTGAAAAACTATGGCAGCGATTTGTTTGGTTATGAAGGATATCATACTCTTAACTTCAATGGATCATTTTCTTTTTTTCTATGAGTAATTCTACAATGAGTTTCCCTTTTACCGTTATTCACTCCTTTCTTTGGTACATTTTGAATCACCCTCAAGTATATATATTAAGTTTAACCTCTGTTTTTAAAATTAATAATTTCTAATGCTTATCTTTTAAAATTCTAACTATTTCACTTTCAATTTAGAGTCCTGTGCATCTAATATACCTATAAGCTTCCGAAACCCCATTAACAGATGAATTAATAAGAATTAGAAAATTTTCTTTTCCTGGTGTATATGATTTGTTAACTTCATATAACGGTGCTCGTTTCTCAAATGGTACTTGCTGTATATGACACTTTAATCTACAATTTGCTTCATAATGACATGTATAATAATTTAACAGTATTAAATTGCTCAAAGATTCTTTAATAAACCGGAAAACCCTCATCTAGTTACGAATACCAATTATCAAAAGACAGTTGCAACCAACATCAATGGAAAGGTATGAGGCACACACATATATATACAAAGTAACTTATCCGAATACAAAACACTAACTTTTCACAAATAAACGACACAGAATTATAAGTAACGCATGAATGCAGAGCGAAATTATAAGAGGATTTTAACAAGTATTCGATGTGAATTCTTTTATCTGTCCGTATAATAACAATTCGAATTGTAAATTCTTCACAAACACGTTAAAAAGCATCATTTTGCTCATGAATTTCGAAGCATCCCGAATGTCATACGAGTAATAAAACCAC
Source organism: Nephila pilipes (assembly GCA_019974015.1). Lineage (NCBI taxonomy): Eukaryota > Metazoa > Arthropoda > Arachnida > Araneae > Nephilidae > Nephila > Nephila pilipes. The sequence goes on along the minus strand of BMAW01058869.1, from coordinate 133,583 downwards.
GGGCAGGCTTCAAGATTTTTTACCATTACAGTACGTTGCCCTGTTTCCTGAAATTCATGGTAGAAATGATGGTGCATAAGGTACTTCGCGCTTTATTCTTTCCATTACAGCTCTGTTTAGCAGATCAATGCTCGCTCTCCACCTTTGCATCGTAGATATAAAATTGCTTGTTTAGGTGTTTTCTATCACTCCTTAAATTTCTGCCCATGAGTTTAAAAACACTGTACGTTAAACTTAGTCCTGAGAATAAAGTTTTTTTCTGGATCCTGGACTTCTTACGTATTTTACCGCGATGCATTGTCGTAACTTCCGATTTCCTTCATTCACAAATAATACTTTTAATGAAACAAGGCCATGCAAATCTTGCTGCTGACATGCATTTCGAGCTGCATTTATGCACTCAGTATTTCTCTGATCCCCCCCTTTTTTTTAAAAAAAAATTCTCCTGTAATCTTAAGAGCATTTATTTTCGAGCTGTCTTCAATGAACTGGAGGGAAGCATTTGTCCACAAAGGTAAATAGTGATGGTCGACCACAGAGAGGAGCGTTATGTAGTATTTTAGAAGCTGTAAATCTCCAAATAATTAAATTTATGTTAAGTTTTCTATTAGTATAACATATTTATTTAGACGTACGATTTATACAATGAGTTCTGCATTGTCTATTAAATTTAAGTCTCACCGTATCAACTTATATTTGCCTCAAGTTGAATGTCACTGATCATCAAAGAAACTCACTGATCCATTAACAGAATACAAAAATTTGCATTTGTTTCAATGATTGTATAATTTTTACAGACTTCAAAATCTTTAAGCTTCAGTTTTCTTTATATTAAACAAACTATTCATGATTTACTCAATTTTTGCCTCATGTTCATATTTGTAAAATAGTGTTTGATTAAATGTTGCAGTTTGAATTAATTTTATTCAATTTTATATTCTAAAACAACAGCTTCTTTTGTAAAAAAAATAATTATGCGAATAATTTTTAACTCATTGTGTATCTAATTAAAAGTAATATCAAGAGTTTCTTTTCCCATAGTTCCTTTCACTTCATTTAAAGAGAGAGTAAAGAGTTTGTTTAAATATGACTCATAATTTACACTCCAATGACAACAAAATGTTATAATCTAAACCATTTTTAAAATTCATTTCCTGTTTATGCTTCACTTTTAACCCCATCTAAACTTTTGTTACATAGGGTTAAACTTTTTGTTAACTTTTGTTTCTTTATATATTCATTTGAAGTCCAATAAAATAAAATTCTAAGCCTGATTTAAAAACAACAGTTTTAAATTTCATGATATAACTTCGTTATTCAAATATATTACTAATAAGTTAACATATATATTTTATTAAATTTTATTCGGAATTTTCTTTTCTTTTAAGAATATGAAAACTTTACAAAAAGCTGTTGAATTTCTAATGAAATGTAAAACATTTATAATTCTACGAAATATATACATTTTTCATTTAATTCATCATGAAGATACAGAAAAAATCTTTTCAAAACAAGAATATATCAAAAAAGAATGCAGAGCCTGAACTCAAATGTCTTTTTACCATTAGCAAGATCTATTGACTATCAGCGTAACTGTTTATTACCATTTTGCGTGTTAATATCTAATTAACATTTAAGATTGCACAAGCAAGGAAAGCTATAAGCCAAAACACTCTCAAAAATTTATGCAGTAACGAATGACATTACAGTTTTCGTAATTTGGTGCAAAATATTATTGAGAATTTAACATGAACGCAAAGTAACTTTCGGCTAGGAATTTATTTCAGATAGGTGCTCTACTTGTGTCAATGTCGAATGATGATTCATTAAATTTCTTCAGTTTTGTAGAGTATAAGTTTCATTAGGTTTCTAGTTATAATTATGTATCGTTTACTTCCCATAAATATATATTAGATGGGGAAAGGATTTTGCAAGCAATGGAAACACAAATATTATTATTTTTAAGTATTCTTTTTCTTAACACTGAAGCTACCAATGTGTAAACATTATAAATATCTTCAAAATATTTCATGGTCTATAATTTATATTCGTTTTTTTTCTTCTTATAAATACGTTAATGTATGTTTGTTAAATGATCACGTTATTCCCAGATACTTTTATTTCTTTCAAAACTTAATTTGAAATTATATTAACATGTATTTGTTACCAGTATACTTATTATTCAAAAAAATAGACAACACTAAGAAATCATATTATTTCTCTGAAAGATGGATGTGTTTAAATTTAAATTATTCAACTTTTATTCATGGTGTTTTTGCTTATATGATCACAAAATTTTTTATCAGTTAGAAATTATTTCCTTTATTATTGAAGTTAGATGAAATATATAAAAGAAAAGTAATGAAACTGAATTAAAATGGAGCAAAGGTATATATTTTGCTACAATGTATTAGAAAGAAAATTTGGGTTTTTAGGAAATATTGAAATTTTCGAGCTTTCAAATTTGAATAACTTGAAACTAAATTTTTTTTTCTTATTTATGAATATTTTTTCCAGCTGTAATTACTCTCTGGTAGAAAGGAGTCAAAAGTGATTAATGTAGTTTTAATTTTCCAGTCATTAGAAAATGAGGAATTTATTCATTGCTAATCAACAAAATATAAATACGTGTGGTTATTATTGAATTATTTGATAGTTACCTGGCTATTCATGAATTATACATGTGACTGTTATTGAATTATTTTTTTTATCTAACAAGTATTGAATTATTTGATCGTTAACTAATCATTATTGAATTATACGGCTATTAACTAACAATTATTGAAGTATTGTTAACTATATTGAATGGTTTAATCTTTTATACTTAAAAATGTATTATTTCATTTTTCGTTTTTTAACTAGGTAAGAAGTATTTTAATTCCATAACAAGGTTAAAAAATTTAATCATAATGAAAAAAATATTTTTAAACTTTCACACAAATAAATATTAAATATTAATAAATATTAATATATATTAATATACAAATAAATATTAATATATGTTAGCATATTAAGATCATTATTTTAAAAGCTAATTTGAAGTATATAGCCTTGATTTATTTTGTAGTTTTTATAAAATAACTGCATAATAAAGCTAATGAAGCTCTTAATGAATGGAAGTTTCTCATTATGAAAAAGTATGAAATATAAACAACATAATTCAAATTTTTGGTTAGAAATTATTAGTTTCTTCACAGATATTAATAAATACGTAAATTTTGGAATAATACCCTTTAAAAAATCTCATTTTACTGTCTTTTTCATTTGATTTAATATGATTACATTTTCAAAATGACATTGGAATTGGAAAAACAATTTTCATTTAAACGTGATAATATGCAATACATTCATAATCAACAATTTAAAACACGGATATTGTGGCTTACAGTTATATTTTTTCTGTAGCTATTCAAAACAGTTTTGTTAAAGATTTCAAAATATATTTTCTGTAGGTAATTTATTATATGTATATCGTATAACCAAACCCTTTGTCGACATACGAACTTTTACCGTAATGATGCATATAATAATAACTTAAACAAACATCTTTAGCTTTCAAACTACTGCTTCTTTTGAGGCATAATTTAGTTAATCTAAAATTTCTTGTTAAATCTTTACCAAAATAATTCATGATAGGTGGCGCAGCTGTCGTGATGTATAGTGTTATTAGTTGTGTATGATACAGACGATATTTGTTAAATATCATTTTTAAAAGTTTAATTATTTGAAAATGAGGCGGGCAATAATCATTAAAAATGAAAGCATTGCTTTCACTTTTATTTTTAATATCATTTATATTTTTGTTTGTTCTAAAAAATGAAATAAAAGGCAGGAGAATAGAATCTAGTTTAAGCAATTTTTTAACAAACGCGAAAGTTTCCTTTCCTCTTTCATCACAACTAGTGAGCCAACACTATAACGCACAAAATGTCCAAATCGGCTTACCACACTTCATGCCAATTTTCCCTGACACAATCAGTAGTTTAGCAGAAAATTTTGTTTGGACAAATCTACTTTTCTGCTTCATCATGGATCAGGATATTGTACTTTCTTGGATTCTACGAAAGACTTTTTCTTATTCCTTCAACTGACCATCCCCTGCCACTGGATTACAGGATGAGTGAAGCATTCTGTTATCCTCTCTCCCTCTTTCCCCCAGGGATAGATCTGGGTGGAAAGACAAATAACTGACAGGTGAGGCATAGTGTCGATTTTTGGTATCTTTATTTTGTTTTTTCAGATAAAAAGGATGTAAAAGAACTGAACACGACAATGTGTTTCCCTCCTGAGGATAAAATAGCTGCCTTTACTGGGGCAATAACAAGTATTACAGATGCATATATTCGTTTATCCAGAACTAATTGTGTTTACAACTAGTATAATAAATAACAGCCTAGCATTACTTATAAAAGGAGTAGTTGTGATGCAAAAAAATATGTATGTAAAATGTACTGTTGTTCTTAAATAATAACAAAAAAGTTAAAGAGGTACTAAAATTATTTGAGTTTTTAATCTTTTTTCGTAATTTTGTCTCTTGAAAGTAGCACTCAAAACTTAGAACGCTTTGGTACATTTACTGTATGGTGAGATCAAAATTATCTCTCGAAGGACCATCTTTAATTCGTTGCTTGGTTTGCCCATACATCTCACACACGCTATTTTCCTGCCTTAACTAGTTTCTCTGTTGCTTATTTTTTTTTAAATTTCTTTCCTTCGCTTTTACATTTGAAAACCCGTATATATTTTTCTATTTTACTATCAATTCAATCATGTAGGGTAAATAAGCATAAATGAAAAGGAAATTAAATATGATTTCGTAATTGTAATGGAAAATAATTGTACATTAATTGTATTTTGTGTGCATATCTCTTAAATTCTACTGCACATGTAGGATGGAAAGCCAACATTTAAGGAAGACATTGTTATTTTATACTTGTAGAAAAAATATTGTTCTAAATACTAAAAATTTACAAAAACATGAATTTGAATAATATTTTCAAACACTGAGACACACGGGGCCACAAATCTTGAACAGTCATTTCCAGATCGTGTACAGTGTAACACGTCGTCATCTGGTGTTTCAGCAGGTCTCACAAATGATCTACAGGGGCCAAATCCGGTAAGCGGTCTGGCGACGGAAGAGTCTGAACATGATGCAGAAAGTATTGAGCTACTTAAGCTGTATGTTGACGAGCATTATTCTGCTGAAAAATTGCTCCAGAAAGAACATTTAGGAAAAGTTCCACGCGGAATCGAAAAATGTCATCAAGATAACGCTGGTCCGTTAAGATTCCAGATATCACAATTGCATTGGACTGACTATCATATGCCAAGGTCACCCGGACCATTACGCCTGATGTGTGGGCCTTATATTGCACGAAAGCTTGGGTAGAACTCTACCGTTTACTAAGGCGCCTCCACACCCGAACGCAGTTATCATATATCCCCAAAACTAACCGGCATTCATCACTAAAAGCAACGTTTTGCCAATCTGTGGTATTCTACATTGCTCTAGTTTGGCACCACTGTATACGGAATCGAGGATGTTTCGGTACTAAAGGCTTTACACAAAAAGGCCGCTTGGATCGCAGACATGGAATTGATTTATGAAACAACTGGTAGTCCGGCAACTTATTCTATACTGGAATGAGTCACTGTGAGATTCACGAGCACTTGCCGCATGATCCTTCGATCTTCTCGCGCTATCGTCTTTCTCGTTGCTCGAGAGCAGATTCTCCACACGTGGGTAACATCTCTTGGTCACACTCCCAACATGTTCTAATGTCACATTCCGAAGTATCGATCTGGAGAGCAGCATGGTGTGTCGATCAAATACGATTTTCATGCAAACGATCAGGCCCTTCTAAAACTCGCTAAACTTAATTCTCACATGTTTATCTTACATTCTTCGTTTTCTATAGTCCTCCTAGAGTCGGAATGTGATCGTTATGTTTGTGAATCTTTGATTATAGCTCGCTTCCTTCTTAATGCGCTATATTCAATGTACCTGAGAGTATTTCGAGATGCAAAAAGGATTAATATTTTGAAATATCTTAAACTGTATATACAGTATAGACTTTTTTGAGCAGTTTTCGAAAATTGATTAATAGGACTAATTTATTTACATCTTGGTTATTATCCTCATATTAATTTATTCGCCTTTATCTTTATTTTATTGGTTTGCTTATTATATATTTACCAAAAAATCTCATATATGTTTGATGAACTGGTATGATCAACAACCGTTTATTTTAGACTTGAGTGAGAAATTATTGATTTTTGTGCTGTGTTTAAGAATAAATATCATCTCTCACACTTGAGGTTAATTTTTGTGTGTGTATGAAAATTTCTTTAGAAATTAAATGAGTCTTTTATCTTATATTTTAAATAATATTTTTTTATTGAACATGTTATTGCAAACAAAATATGTGAAATTTTCGATTTAAAAATTTGAGCTAAGGAATTTATATATATATAATGCAATTATAAGGGTTATGAAGAATGCATTGAATAAAGAATGAAAGCATGGGATAATAAGGATAAAAACTTTACTTTTTAAAGAGCAATGTAGATTTAAGGACAGCAACTTAAGGATAAAAACTTTAGGGAAATTATGAATAAATCTACTGGTTTAAGACTTACAATTTCTAAAAATAAAAATATTAGTAACCAAATTAATGAAGATATTGTTAATTTTTAAACTAATTTGGCTATTAAATATAATTTATGAATTGAAGTTTTTAAAATTATAACTATTGCATTAAAAAAGAGATTTTGAATTTTAAGAAAAAAGTTAGTGCTAAGCTTAGAGATCTAAAAAAAGTTAGTAAAAAGTTAAGGGACAAATTCTTTATTCGAAAAAATTAACAATGTCCTCGGTAACTGTGATGTATTAAAAAAATTAGATTTCAATATGACTTCTAATAATATTTTTTAATTATAATTCTTTTATTAATGTTACTAATAGTGATACATACAGAGAGAAATCTCCAACAGAATTATTGCTTCATGGGAGTAAATAGGTTATACAATGAATATCGTAAAATTTTTTCACATTTTTTTGACTCCTATAAATTTGAAAACCCATTAATTTTATCCATTAAATTTAGAACTGTTACCAATGGTTTATATACATACAATACTAAAACTGGAGAAATCTTATAAAATATTTTACAAAATATTATAGATGATTTTAGTAAGACTTTTATTATTATAAGAAATGGTGGAATAATTGATTATGTTAATGATAAAGACAATTATTCTGTTTTTTGTATGAGTTTGAAGATTTTTTTCATTAAATAAGTATAAAGATTTAAATAATGTTACCATGGTTAATTAAAAAAAAATAAAAATTATTATATTTCTGTATTTTATGAGAAGTTTTAAAAATCCTAATAATCTTGTTTTAAAAGAAAATTATATTTTTTATAATGATAAAGAATTTTATTTTTATAAAAAATATAATTTTTTATGTTAGCGTAATGTGGAAATTGGGTGGCTTATCCAGTAATAGTCTGGCGAATATTTATTTACATTTATATATCAACTTACCAGAAGCTCAAATTCAAAAGGTAGAACAACGTGCAGAAAATATAATCGTAAGAGATGAGGCTTAAGTCTCGTCGGAACGGGTTTCTGATACATTTTAAAATTCTCAGAATCTTAAAAAATATATTATTCCGAAATATGTAAAATGTTCGAAACTAACTGAATATAACTTTATCTGGAGCTCTCAGCTATTTGTGTATTATTCATAATGATTTTTTGAACATGAGATCCGAATCATGGAAGCAACATGATAACAGATATATTTGAAAACACTAGCACTCTCATTCTTCTTGAAGAATAGTTTATCATACGTCGTTTTTACAACCTTTGTAACGTATTTTTCTTTTGTGTTGCGTTTTTATAAAATAAGAATAGTCAATTAAATTAATATTAAATAGTCAATTAAATTAATATTAAATAGTGAATTAAATTAATTTATTATTAATTTTGTTGTTCTTGGAATTATGAAATACTTTGCCGAATATTTATATGGTCTATACACGCTCAGCATATGTGCGTAACCATATTAAATATGTGTTTTAATCGCTTCAACTTTTGGCTAAAGGGACATATATTTTTTATTATCCTCATGAAAACTGTATTGATATTTCAACAAAATTCAGCATGGCTGTGGCAGTTAACGTGTCAAATAAAAAAGCCCCTTATTATAATATAAATTGGTAATACATTGATCTTGATGCCTATGCGCGGAGAAATTTTGTCCTTAGTTACTGAACTATATCATAAACAAAACAAAAAAGAAACATTTTCCCATCACAATGCTAAAACAAATCCAGAAACAATCTGAAGAAAAGAGGATATACTTAACATTATCAAACAAATAAGAAAAGCAACACACATATATAAACTAACAAGAAGATATCTACATGATTATTCGGAATGAAGCTACTTAGTTTCATAGCATATCATCAATAGTCTATTCATATCACGAGTTTTTTGCTTTGTTAGACATAGTTTTTATCCAACGAGAGATAGAACGCCATACGTTCTCATATTGTGTACTCGACTGAGCTTCTAAATGTTGCTTTTTAAATATTTTTATGTTATTTGCTGTGATATTAAAAGTTTTTGGTTTTTGTTTAAAGGTAATTCAAATGTCTGCTAACCACCGAAACATTTTGGTCATGGTCACGAACTCGTAGCCAACGTGTCATGGGTTCAAGATCTGCTTCTTGTTAACATCCGCTTTGTAGTGGGGCTAATGAATGTAATAAAATCTGTCGGAGTTCTATGTTTTTCTCTTGAAGTAGAGTGGAAGTTTGAGGAGGAAATTTCCAGCTCAGATATCATCCTCGTCAATTGACTGATGTTTAAAATTACAAGGTTCGTCACCTTTAGCTGTCGTGTTGTTACGAAATGCAAGGTTATTGAACAATTAAACAATCAATCAAAAAATCTAAACACAGATAATATGCCTCTTAATTATAATTCATTATCTGATGGAGAGGTCTGTATAACTTGTAAAAGCTTTAGACATAGATGATATACATTATAAGATAATCATGAATTGATAAAATGCCAGACATCAAATGTTTAGTTGGGTAATTAAATGTTCAATGAATAAATATTTTAAAATTAAGATTGAAAATTAATTTTCATAATTTTTATTCGTTACAAAGACTAGCCATTGTAAGTTTCTCTTTTTCTGACAAGTTCACAAGGCGCCAGATTATAACGTTTTTCGCTTTCCAAAAGATTCTCTCGTAACAGTAACTTTGCGGTGAGACAGTGTTCGCCTTCTTTGGAGCAGATTCACTGGAAGTCACCCATTATTTTGATTCATCCTTGGTTTTTGGAATGTATAGTGAAAAATTTAGATATCTTTAACGGTGACAACTCGAAGCAAAATATGTGGTTGCGTTAGCCTATTCGTCAAGATTTCGAACTCGAGGCTGGTGTCGTTTCAGTTGAATCGTGGGCTCGAGTCCTGATTCAACTAAACATCCACCTTTTAAAGGGGCTGATGCACATTATATCTCTCAAGGTTGCACTCATTGATATGGTGTAGAAATTGGTAGAGGGAGAAACCCAGCTCGGTTGTCATCCTCGTCACTCGATCAAGATTCACAATTACGAGGTCCGTCGCCAATAGCCTTGTGTTGCATCTAAATGCTGTGTTAATAATCAATCAATCAATCGATGCAAAAAAAACGAAAATTCGAAGCCTACAGTCAAATTTTGATTTAGCAAGAAATGATGACAAATCAAAAGTAATTAGTGTGAAATTAGTTTTGGTGCCGTTTAACATTAATTCAGAACACACTGGTAAAATCGAAGCTCCTTGGTGTTGTCGAAAATAGTTACTTTTTTAAAATCTTTCTCGCATGAAAAAATATTATAAATAAAAGCTATCTGACATTTTTTCATATATTTGAACTAATCTTCATATCTTATGTCAATTTTCAAGTTGTTACATAGAGAAGTGATGTGATGGAAGAATAGCGTTATCACTTCAATTTCAAGTGAAGGAAATGAATCATCTTTGTGGGCATGTCGTTTGAAAGAGCCATAAAAACTATCGTAGTATTTTTTAAGTTAAGTGTACAAAATAGATTGATTAAAAATGATTAATAGTAAGGCTTTAAAAGGTGTCAATGATTACCTGGAATTAATTATTCGAATAACATGTTTAATGACATGGAATGTAATAGGCTTTTAGCAACGAGCCTATTTCGTATTCTTAAAATTTATCTTAAAAAACTGAATTTATGTTGACAGACAAGTTGCGATATCTTTTTTTCTTAAAGTTAGCTAGAAACTTATAATTAACCGTAACCGTATTTGTTGTTTGATACACAGGGAAAACTTTTAAAATTGACTAAAGAAATTTTATCAATATAGTGTTCAAAAAATAAACAATGTTAAGTTTAAATAAGGCAAGTTTGTACATTACGATTTGGTTTTAAAATAAATTCTAAAGCATTAAATAATAATAAAAAAAAATGACATAGAATGTTGTTCAGAAGGTCATGACCGATATTTTCCATAATTACTTTTGAAAAATTTCCTCTTATTACTGAACCAGTGTGTTAAAGATTTACAAAATGCACTTTTTTCTAAGCTTTCCCGTTTATCACAGACACAAACATAAAAAGATAAATACATTCTTTTTCTTAACCCATAGTTCAAAACATGTTTACTATATTAATTAACACTATAGTAAAATGTTACGCAGTTAGATTAAGAGCTTTTTTGATGTAGTTATGATGGTATAAATTAAGATAAAAATTGCATTTAAAGATTTTTTTTTTTAAAAAAACAAAGCTTGAAAACTATATAAATAAAATGAACTGAAATCCATATATATAAAAAGAATAAATCTGTTTAACACACCTCAAAATCATAAATACTTTTTTAAATATTTGTCTTTAAAGTTTTATGTCAATTTAACAGTGGCAATAAGATTTTTTTTTTATAAAATCTAATATACGTGTTTTGTTGAATTACCCGCAACACATTTAGACAAAATTTTATTTCATTAAATGTAATAATTTCTGTCCTACAAAAGCAAATATTTATTTTCCCTTAGTATCTTAAAATTTAAGAAAATTATAATATTAGATATATTTGTGATATTTTATCAGTAAGAATTTTAAGAAACATTATTTATCATAAAAGAAAGAAAAAACACCTTAGAAATCACACAAAGATACACTTGAAAAATATTCCCTTCTAACGAATATACAATATATATCCAATAACTGCTTCTTTGTACAAAATATTCTGGAAATTCAAAATATTTGCCGGGGGAGGTATCCAAAGATAAAAGTACATCACCTTAAAGCAGCCTAAAAGCCTTTAATTTCGTTTATATTAGTTCTGATCATAAAATTATTAGCTTATGAATTAAACTAATGACATAATTTTTGTTAATGTATTGTTTTTTGTAACTTTATATATCAATACTTTCTACTGACGTAACCTTTTAGATTGAGAAAATTTGCTTCCGGACCTGTCAGAGTTCCTTCTATTTGCATAGTTTCAATTAAATTCCAGCGAATCATACAATCATGTGCTTCCATTCTCTAATATCCATGATGATTCAAGCACAAATGGAGCTGTTATTAATATATCAGAAATATTAATATTTTATCAATAAAATATTGTTTGGTATATTAATTACATATTTTTTTTACAAATCATTTCGTAGGGGAATGCATTATGTTTGTTCAAAAAAATAGTTGCAATGAGCGTTTCTGCAATTGATTTATGAAATTAAATAGGGAAAATACAATTTGACTATTCGGGTTTTCCCACTGGAGTTAGTAGTATGCGATACACTATAAATTTTTGTTAAAAATTGTTTTTACTTGTGTGATTGCGTAAGTAAAAATTAATTATTAGGAAACAAAGATATCGAAATGTTCTTTATGTTCTTTGTATCTTTAATGATACGTGAGACATATTTATTTAAACTAGCTTATATAAGTGTAAACATGCTCTTCGAAAGTACTAAAGCATTTAAAATATTCAGTGCAAATACATAAATTGGATCTTTTCGTATACATAATGAAAGCATAATAACTGGTTGAGAAACGGCAGTTTGATTTATGAGAAGTATTCAAAAAATACTTTTTTTATGAGTTGGAATGGGTGTGACCTAGTGTAGCATTGTCCTGTGATCGTTTTTCCTTTTCTAAGAATTGAATGTATAGGACGACTTTCGAATCCCAAAAAATAATCGCCATCTCTTTCTCGGTCGTTTTGGCTTTCTTTGTACATAATTTTCATCAACTCCCTGTTTTGTTTGTTACTACTGGTCTAGTATATAATGATGAATTCAGGTATCATCGAAAGTCATAACTCGCTGAAGCAGAAATCAAATTTTGATTTGGTAGCAATTAGCTGTCAAACAAAACTTAATCAGTGTCTCAAATGTTTTGACATAGTTCAATAGAGGAAAGACCTAATAATAACACCATCTTGCCTTAGTAACCCCATCTTTCGTCAAAAGCAGATAATTTTTGCTCTACCTCGTAAAGTTGCGATAATAAAATTAAAAAAAAAAAAGATATTTTCCGAAATAAATGCAAATTAAATTATAATTTGAGAAAAGTTACATTTTTTTTTCATAAAATAATTTTATTTCAACTTAATTTTCATCCAAGTAGAAATTATTTTGTATGATATTCAGCATGAACATTTTGTGTAATTAAGATATTATTAACTTTTGCAATTATTTTCATGTATTAATTATCCTCCAAGCATATGATATGTTTATTCATTATCAGACTTACCAGGTGTGGCAATTAAATAAGGAGACTGAGTTGCTACAGAAGAAGTACGCATGCGCCAAACGCCATCGACAGACAGCTATTTAGCGTGAAGCCTTCTCTTTTGAATGTAGTATTTCAGAGAGCAAATCCGTATACCCGTAGCCTTTTTTTTCTTTTTATTTTTTTTTTTTTTTTTTTGTTTTTGTTTAGCCGGAAAAATGGCAAGTGATCAACGAATTGTTTTGAAATTTCACATGAAACTTGGAAAAGTCGCTACTGAAACATAATTTATTAAGGGTATTGCGACGAATGTTTATCGCGTGGACGTATTTTGAGTGGTTTAAGCATTTTCAAGATGACCGAGAAAATGTTGTAGATGATTCACTCCCGGATCGCTTTTCCACTTTGAAAACGGATGACAAATTCGAAAAAAATCGGTAATTTGGCTTTATATCTGATTTTTGGTTAAATATTCGTGCGATTGCTGAGACTGTAGTAATTAAAGAATCCGCAAAGCAAATTTTTTCAAAAGCAAAATGCGCCGGTTCATTTTACATTGTCTGTCAAGAGATTTTTAGCCAAATGCTACATCCCAGTGTTTAGACCTTCCACAATATCCGCTGGATATTGAGCCATGCCACTTCTATCTGTTTCATTAAAGTGAAATCTGTATTAAAAGGAACAAGATTTGAGCCGTTGAAACTGTGAAAGAAGAAGGGGCACGCATCCTGAAGGAGCTGATAGAAGACTTCCCGCATAATTTCAAACAATTAAATATTCGCATAAAGGTTGTTGGGATAGAGGAGGGGTGTATATTGAACTTGATAATAAGCAAATATGTATGTAGGATTTTCTAGCTAATTATTAAAAAATTAATAATATTTTCCAATGTACTGTAAAACCAGTTCCTCCGATATTCGATAGAGGGCACCACGAATAATGTGAAAGCTCATACAGGGCCTCCTATTCCAGAACAAAACTGAGTGATCTTTCGTTCTCGTTCTCTTTCCCCGACTTTCCGCTTCTCTTTTCCTTCGCATTACCCGCGTTGGAAGTAAACTCAGAACGCCCGAGCGCGTTCCAGCGCCCTTTCCCAATATGGGTTATATGAGGCAGCCATCTATTTTGCTCCGATGAACAAGTCAATTCGTCATCTCCTTTTGTAAATACACTCACTCTTCATCATCTCTTCTAATAAAATAAGTACAACAAGTCGATCCTCATCATTGAATTTCAACAAAAATAACAATGGAATCTGGAAATGGAATTAACCCCCCTTGGAAACCAGCCCCCTTGTATAAGAGCAAACCATCGTAGATTCGGGATGTACAATATCATTACCCCTCCGTTTATATGTATGGTATCAAAATAAAGTGTTTCACAGCGTCATCCAGTTATTTAATAGTCACAATTTGTATGAGACGTTTAAAGTATTTGAAAAATATTTTTTGCACTCAAATTTATTCTTTATAATTTATTTAAACGAGTAACATTTATGATCAAACACTTTGGAAACAATGTTGTTTTCTGTACAAGGATTGTTAAAAATGTTCCTGCTTATGAACATGAAGGGCGTTGGTAAGTAAATTGGTAGTGCCATTGAATGCTGCTATCTATTAATTGACATCAAACGAATTTAACAGTGATTTATAGGTTAATTTTAATTCCTTCTGCATCGAGTTTTCATTGTTGATAGGACCTGGATCCATCATTATACACCAAAAATCATACAATAATCAAAGCAACGGGTTCTTATCTATGAAACTGCTCCACAGAATTCAAAAACCAACGGAAAAATGATGGTGATGGTTTTTGGGTTGCAAACGGCGTTATACTCAAGAATTTCGTGGTAAAGAGACAAATAAGAACAATCAATTGACAATACAACAGTGCTTTATTTGCTTCTCTTTTTCCATTCCTAATTCCTATTTTCCTATTCCTTACATGGATACTATTTGAACTGCCCTTATATCATTGAAAACTTTTTTTTTATTTTGAAATAGGCTTCACAGAAAACAGCAAATATAATAGAATTAAAAAATCATATTTGAGGTTTATTACAAAAAAATTCTTTTTCTGAACAACACAATATCTGTTTATGTTTTTATTAAACCTAAGCATGTGTTTTATGTATTATTTATAAAACATGACTTTGACATTAATCTAGCTTTTTGAATAAGTACACTTTTTGTGCAATATTTAGAAATTTTAAACTTAACATATACGATTTTTATTGAACATAACTTTTGAGTAAAATACCACTTAGAAAGAAAGATTCTTAATTTTAAGAAATCTGTGGTTATACATCATGTTAATATATTGAAAATTTCATCTTCCCTGAAGTGATATATATACACTAACGAGTAAAACTTAAGCAAGCAATAAATAAATGCATTTTTCTACATACAGCCATAAAATAGTTTAAAAGGGGCTTTTTGCGACCTGTACAGTGAAAAGGAAGCTCAGTGAAAAGTTTTGTATGTTGAGATATCAGCATTATATGTATATATATATATATATATATATATACATTAAATGGGACGTCATGGCATTCAAACACGGCGAATGTGATTGGTCAGTGCCAAGGCAACTTAAAAAGAAGGAGGAAGGATACATTTCTAGACATCCCCCTGCAAATGAAAGTGAAGTCGTCCGTTCAATAATGACTACAAGAAACCATCAGGCTATCTTTATACGTGATATACCGATCGGCAATTATGAAGAGAGTTGTACTTTTGACAAGTGTTGCACACATGAATTTAGAATTGACAAAAATGTACTTTTAATAGCTTGGAAAGTCTTCTAAATGGCAGATGCAGCTGTAAGAATGTTTGGCTGAGATAGGGTGAGTAAAACAACGACAAGTGATGACCGTTATATCGTTCAGCCCATAGGCGGAACCATCTAGAGTGGTTTTAAGAACACAAGGACTGGACATTTCATCAATAGAGTCATGTTCTGCTTAGTGATGTGAGTCGTTTCGGTCAGAGTAACGATTCTTAGCGCCAGTTGATCTGGAGGGAAGTAGGGACACTATTGCATCCGAATTTACCTAGAGAAGGAGATTGTTGGGGTGATCCTGGAATGCGGTGTAGGAAGTATTATGTTCAATAGATGAACGGAGCTCCATATATCGGACGGCGGCTAATTTACCGGAGATCATTAATGCGTGAAAAATATCCTTCTGTATGTGCATATGTTCTAAGGTAGCATTGGTCCATACTTTTTTGGACGACAATGGTAGTCCATGCAAGACATCTCTTGTTGAAAAGCTTCTAGAAAGTGAAGATATGTGCAGAATGTATTGGTCAGCGTGCATCATTAATTAAATCCCACCGAACATATGTGGGATGCTTTGGGGAGATATCTGGTAGCAAGATCGTATCTTCCGGAGAACACTTTATTGCAGAAACAAATAATCCTTTAAGAATGGCACTCTTACCTCAAGAACTGGATAATTTGGTGTTGGGTATGAACAGACGGTGTCCCGTAATCATTGTAGTTAAGGGAGGTCATATCCTTTACTAAGGGGTTTTGGTTTGTTGTTCATTCATCCTCATGGCCAGACAACGTTTTTTTAATAGCGTCATTTTGTCAATAAAGCCTTTTTTTGATATGTTCAATAATGAATGCGCACAGTTCCCTTTTGGCTACTATGATCTCATCAACCTTTAAGTGCTACATTATGCCTCAAAAGAGTGAATTTAATGTCACTTAGTTGAAAAAATTTTTCGGAATTAAACCACAATTTGAAAAAATGCTTAAATTTTGCCCACTTATATATATGTATATACAGAAAAAAATCAATGTTTTTTAGTGTTATTTGATATGAATGTCTAACAAATGTGTTTCAGTTTTAAGCATTTAAGAGGAATTTATACTCTAAATTTTGATTTTTAGGTTTTGTAAAAAAATATGCTGTGTTATACTTAAAATTAGAAATAATTTCGGTCATATTTTTAAAGTGAAATATTTTAATACTATCAACCACTGATTTTGTTATTGGTGACAATTCGGTGCATGCTTGCCAAAACATCTGGTGGTAGGAAACACATCTTGATATCCAATAACCATCTTCAAATCATTAGTAACTAAAAATCATTCTAAAGCAAGCCAGCCCTGCCCTTCTCAATAAATAATGAAAAAACACATTCGAATGAAAATGGTTTATTTATGTTAAATGTTTCTCTCCTCAAAAACGTCATAAATGAAAATGTCATTTCTACTGTAAAGACGCGTTCATTAAGCGGATTGATCGAAAGATGGGGGGGGGGGAGAAAAGAAGATTGAATATAATCATCGTCCTTTTCCTTCTTGTGAAATATGCATTGGATATGAAAGGGTTTTTACATTAATGTGATTGCTCTTTTACGTCACAAAACAACTGTTAAAGATAATCAACATAAAACAAAAGAGTGGATAACAAATAATACAAATAATTCTCAGTTCCGCAATTCTTCGCAATGATTTAACGTGCATTCGAACGTTCTGGATTCGAAAAGAGGAACGGGAATTATTTTAGTGCGGAAAGTGATGGTAGAATTTAAAATAAGTTTTATTTCCATTATATTTCAAAATTACTTATGTTAAGAATAGGTAATGGGATAACTAAGTGCACTGTAGTTCATTTATCATTTTCATTTTTCAAAAGATGTCTTTTAATATGATGTCCTTTGTCGAATAATCTTTCGTCGTAATAACCTTTAAAAGCTTATGAGATTGTCTTCGCCTTCTTTGGATCAGATTCATGCGAAGAGACCCATTGCTTTTTTTTGTTCCTTGGTTTTCGATGTGCATTGAAGAATTTCAGTTGCGGTGATATTTTGATGCGACTCATAAGAAATTTTGATTTGGTATAAATATTTACTAAATAAAAATTGATTTTTGAAGCAGTATTATTTTGAAACTGTTTAACAGGTAACACCTCACAAATGTAGCAACAACTTACCTTAGTTGCGTAATCTGTTTTCAATCCTCTTAAATCACTAGAAACGCGACATTTCAAAACACTCTTGACATTGTGAAAGAATATTGGAAACAATTTCTATTTAAAGAAAGGTAGAGATTGTTCTGGAGAAAAACTTCTTTGGTCACTTAGAGCAAAATTTGTTGGACTTTTTAATATATTTTTATATATATTTTGAATTTGATTGATTGTTTTAAGACGTCGCACTATAAGCAACACTAGGGCTATTGGCGACGAACCTCATCATTTCAAACCTCAGTCAAGTGACGAGGATGATTCCTGAGCTAGCACCTCCCTTTCCTAACTTCCACATCACGCCATGAAATTTGCAAAACTACGTTAGTGAAAGTTACAACTTAATTTTCTGCAATGCTTGATTATATTCATGAGTCTGAATTCGTCGTTTCTAAATTTTTACGCTCCTGTTTTTAATTGTATACATGTATAATAACTGTATATATATACTTCTCGCCAGGCGAGTAGGGCTCGTCTTCAACCATTTGGGTCGAAATATTTTGGACAAGCTGAACTCATCTGCGCATATTATGGTGCGCTATTCGAATGCGAGCTGTGCTCGTTCATAACCATCAAAGAGCTTATGCAAATTCTCTTCAATTTAAATTTATTTGGTCAATTTTTATATGAAAAAGTATTACTTAATATGTTTTTGCCACCAAAGTGGCTATTGTTTTAGTCAACGACAAAGTGGTAATCCAAGCCCTTTTCAGAAAGTTATCATAAAAGTGTTCGCGAATATTTTGATGCCTAGTTTTATCAATAATGCACTTACTTTCTAAAGAGATATCATTATGAATTTTTACAATTTTTTTACTGAATTAAAATAAAACATACATAAAAATTAAGTACTTTATTTATTTTTTCGTTTACTTTAATTTCAATTTCATTTAGCTTAAAATATATTCATTGTGTAACAATCATTTGCTTTAATTTTAATATCTAAAAATAATATTGTATTCTTCAAAATTTTATCTTTGCTTTAATTTTAATATTTATTTGAGTATTTTAATAATTATTATAACAAGTTAGCACCTTAGGTAGCTAGATCTGATCTTTAAACACTTCACATAAAATATATATATATATATTTTTTTTGCATTTTTTTTTTTTACTTTTTAAATAATGTTTTCTTCTTCACCCCAATGGAACCACCATAAGCCGAAGAAGTTTACTTTTTAAAAAGATATTCTAATCTTATGATATTTCTTCGTGGCACGGGTATTTATTTAATCCTCAAACTATGTTCTTGGATGCAATGTTTTACGAGGGATTTCGTCTCAAAGAGAAATTGTTTCACAGAAGTATCCTGCTATACCTTGTTTAACATTTCAAATGCATCCTAAGATGTCCTCATCTGTTTGACTTTCTTCAATGCATGGAGATTTATCTAATTCTCAATCAATGTTATAAGATACTATTTTGTATAAGGTATTTTATCGATTTTCGAACAAAATTAAATCGATTGTGTTATAAAATTCCTGTGTTATGTGTTTACATGTTATACATTAGAAAATATTTTTCATCTTCTGAGCTCTTTCTTCGCTGCAAAGATTTTTATCTAATTTTTTAGCCACTGCTATTTTGAATGAGGAATATTACCAATTTAGACCTATGTTAAATTGAAGCAGTATTGTACTTGGATTTACGTGTTATGCGTGTGATAATATTTTCTCATCTCCTAAGATTTCTTCGTTGTATGGAGATTTTTCTAAATTTCAAACCGTGTTCAGGGATGTCATGTTGTATGCAAAATTTCCTTAATTCTCAATACGTATTATAGTTGTTTGGTGTTGTACTTGGGTAAACTGTACGTAATTGATAACTCTATGTTATACTTATCCTTCGTAAAAGTAAAATAGCGAATAGAAGGAGTCGTAATACTGCTTGAAAATATGAAATATAATTTTACATAAATAATAGTCATTGAAACACTTAAACATGTTTTGAAATAATGATGTGTAAAGATGTTTATTCTACATATTTTTAAAACTTTTTAATTATTAAATTGTGATCATTCAGAAAACTAGGAGAAATTCGTAGCACATTAAAAGTTTGTTGAAATGGTTTTATGATTGATAGAAATTTTGAAAAAAAAAATTAAATATTTTGCAAAATCTTTTACCTAACGTAATTGAAATGTATTTAAATACATGGTTAATTAAGTGTACTTTTACACAATTAGGTAATATTTTGTTGCTAAGACAAATAAATTTCCACTCATTTCGATTAAAATAAATAAATGAAGGATTTCATAAAAAAGAGATAAAAGTAATCGAATGAAGTGAATTAAAACATAAGTAAAAAAAGAAAGTATTAACTAGGGGTTTTTTGGTCTTAAAAACTATTTCCTTATCTTTGTTTACTATAAAAAAGGAAAACTAAATACTCATTGATTCATTAGCTCTAGCAATGGTTTTTTTTATTTAAATATTTCTCCATCCTCCTCATTCTGAATTCTATGTTACAAGTGTTTCCCTGTTGATAATGTTTGTTCGTGTTTTTTAGCTATAAATCCAGATGTAGGTTTCGTATTGTAGTAAAAAAAAAGATTACTACGTTTTCGAGATGGCAGAGAAAAAACATTTATCCCTACCCTTGGAAAAAAGTAGAAAAAAACTTCAGAAAACTCCATTTTCTCTTAGATAATGAAGGGATGATAATGTCATGTATCCTTGCTTTTTTTCGCTACATTTTTTTATCCAGCTGAAATAAAGAACTTTTTTTTTTCTCTATCCTTTTTATGGAGATTGACTTTTTTTGATTCAGGAAATAGTAAAAAATCATCAGTCTAAAGTAGAAAATAGAAACTTTTAATGTTTTTAGATTTCTTCTGACACTATAATTTGCGTATTTAGATAACATCATTGGAATCATTAACTATTGAACAGTTTAAAATATTAATCGAAGAAATAAAATTGCCTTTCTCGAAGTTTTCGGAGTTAAATTCAAAAGAGTGGTTAAAATTATTTTGGAAAAAATCAGTATTAAAATATGTGATGTAAACATAAACTTCATTTCAGTTCACAATTAAGTTAAAATTTATTCTAAAAATAGTATGTAAAGATATTTTGAAAAAGCCTTTTGATGACTTTAATATTATTCGTAAAATTTTGTCAATTAATTGATACGAACATACATACACTATTTATATATGGTGGTGGGAGAATTGAATTTTCTGTTATCTGTTTAAGAGTCTCATATAAGTTTTTTTTTATTATCTCCTTTAATCTGCAGCCTCAGTATTCTTATTAATCTTTTTCTTTATTTATGAGATATATTTTATTTATATATATATTATCTATACATGTGTATTTTAACTAAACTTTATATTTTTTGCAGCTCTTATCCTTTGGGTATATTCTGTCTAGTTTTAAACATTTTTCTGTTTGAGAAAATTTGATCAGTGAAGGGAATGTATCTATGCATATCTGTCTTCACCCAGTTGCAGAACTAAAATGTTATATTTTATTTTCTTAAGGGTTTGTCTTTTTATTTTTATTGATATCGTTAATCTTTGGCTTGTACTTTTCCCTCATTTCGTTTTTCTTTCCTTGTCATCATTTATAGGTCTAGTATTTTTTGATGTAAAATTGCGCCTTATAGAATTTTTATGTATTGTTATGTTTTATTATTTCTTATATTTTTACGTAATTAGTCATAAGAAATGATAATTCAAATTTTGTTTATTTTTCATTATTCATTATCATACATTTTTAAGTGTGTTTTCTCTTTGTTATTAATTATTGTATAATTATATTTTAATACTTGCTTTTGTACTATTGTTAATTAATTCATTTAAACTATTTCTTAATATTTATTATTACATATTTTCCTTATATATATATATATATATATATATATATATATATATGTGTGTGTGTGTGTGTGTGTGTGTGTGTGTGTGAAAAATGTACTTAGCTATATATTATTTTTTTTCTATACTGTGTGACATAAATGATTTTAAATTTAATTATAATGGCGTTAAGAAAAATTCCTATAAAAGTTTAATTTTTCATTAACCTACAAACTCCTACCTAGATTTGTAAAATGTAAATCTCCCACTCAGCAATCAAATATATTTTATTTTTATGTGAGAATTTGAACTGAAAAATATGTGAGAAGAACAACTAGCTTAGATGTCGTCCTCGGTTTCGATTAATTAACAGATAAGAGATAATGGTTCAATATTATACCGTAATACAAGATTTGAAACTAAAATCCACTACTTTGTTGAAATACAGAGCTAATATGAATAAAGAGGATTCAGAAATATGTCTCAAAACTCCTTCTAATTAATTTAAATATGAGAGTGATTAGAATTTCAATACCTTTACAAGTGTAGAAGAAAATAAAATAGTAACAAAAAATGTTTTTAATTTTATAAACTAGTAGCTTTTTCAAGTGACACTTAATGTTAAACCAAATGCGATGAAAATTTAATAAACATTTATTATATTCAATAATAATATCTAGAATAATGTAAAATGATATCGAAAATATTTTCTAACACACTGTTATATGTTTTGTGTATGGATGTGTGATTGTTATTTTCTTTTTTGTCTACTGAAATATTTAAGTTCAATCTTCAGTTTCAATGAAAGAAACGATGTTCAGTCGTTAGGACAAATGACTTTGTTTCTGTATCATCAAAATATATATATATATATATATATATATATATATATATATATATATATATATATATATGTATGTATGAAAGAATGAAAGCTAATGAATAGGAGAAAATAATGCAGAGACAAAATAACGACTGAGATGATTAGACGGATCAATTTTCTTCAACACTGAACCTATAGTAATGAAACTCTGTGCTTTCCAAATTTGACTGAGTTATATTAAATGCATAATCGAGGATTATTCCTATTGACCCTTAGCTAAAAAAGCACGGCTCCCAAAAAAAAAAACACTATTTGCATCCTCCCTCTATTTGAAAGAAAAAAAAGTTCTTGAACTGTACATAAACACGTACTGTAATTTACAAATCTATTAAATAACAAAAAAAAATGACCTTTTACCATTCAAAATTCAGAATTATTCTTACTTTAAATGTCCCTTTTTCAAAACAAAATGTGTAACATACGATAACATAATATCAACAATTGCAACTGAAAAGAAAATACATGCTATTTTATCAGTCAACGTTACATTTGTCTATCGCGGAATTCCTCAACCGAGAGTCGTTTCTCGTGAGCACCCGGCCGTGAGGAATATATTGTTTTTTAGAGTGAAAAAATATGAATCTGAATATCCATAGTATTTTGCGGAAATATATATGCGCTCAACTATAAATCTGAATATGATCATTTTCTTCTTGCCTTTGAAATAGATGCAGAGTATAACCTGAGAGGTTAAAAGCTGAAACATGTAGATAGAGCATGTCAAATTATTTGATCTCAATAAATAAATCTAAGGTTTAGCAAATACGATTTCTGTTCTTAAATTAACAAGGCTGTCTCAAAAAATTATGTTTATTCACAATGCGGCTGCGGATGTTTATCCCGTCACATTGGGAGATGTTTTTCTAACCCATGGCTGGAGTGGAGAGTTGACCATGGAGTACCGATGGCGTTTCAAGGCCTTGACCATTGGGTCCGAAAAGAGTTGCCCAGTCTTTTCGTAAAGCTATCCGCCATATCAAAATTGAGTACCCGCCAAGCTAGTTATTAAAGTGCTTTAACTTCTGGCATTGTTGTTGAAGGGAGCCACTTCAACAATTTATGACAAATCTATTGTTTTTTCTTCTCAGTGTACATTCTTTTCACTCACTGGCACTCACACATCGGTCTTCTTAATTTCCTAGGTTCGAAAGCGTGTTACATTTCTTTTTCTCATAACTGTTTTAATAGCAGTGACGTTTTCTTTTTAACAGTCTTCATTGAATTCAACGTTACTTTGATACTCGCACAGTGTAATTTTGAAATTGTTGAAGCAAGAGCGTATATTTTTGATAAAAGTAGAATTTTTTGCGGTTCATTAAAGTTTTCCATTTTGCTTCGAGATTAACGTTTATGATTAATATGTCTCATAATGTATTAAAAAATTTTATGAGTATTTATTAAAAAAATTAAAATACAAATCCTTAATTAAAAGAGATATTTCAATATGTGTTACATAATGTTACCTGCCAAATAGAAAACAAAATTATTTAGGAATATTTTATACTTTCTTTTCTGTATGAAAGTGTAGAGACTAGAGACGAGAAAAAATATGTAACATTTTACATGTTTATTGTTGCTGCTATAGTGAATACTTCTGACCATCTATTTGTGCCGATGGCTACGATAGTCTATTTGCCATGATCACAAATTCACGGCTGTAGTTGTCTCCGTTGAGTTATAGGTTCGAGTCCTTATGCTACTCAAGACTTACTCTGCAGGGGAATTGATGCACATTAATCTGTCGAAGGTTTTAGTCCTGCGATTAATGTGTTGTGAAAGATTGAGGAAGGAAGTGCTAGCTCTCTCAGGTATCGTCCTCGTCACCTGATCGATATTCAAAATCACGAGGTCCATTGCTAATAGCTCTTGAATTGTTCCTTAGAATGACGTTAAAAATAATCAATCAATCAAATTTTGCCAAATACGAAGGCCTGTTATCAGTCACAGTCATTATGCCTTGTAATTCTGGACCACGGTCATAAAGAAATTAAATCCTAAGAGACACTTTGCTCTCCATAACAGCGTCATGTCAACGAGAGAATTTTGATCCTCGACTTCCATCAGGTGCTTCACATGAACTTTAAGCATGTTTCCATAAAATGAAAATAAAATAAAATGCTAAAAGTTTTTTTTTCGATATATAGCAATACAAAAAATGATGAAATTTCTATATTAAAAAAGTACAATTCACTTTAAACCAATTGGATATGCAATAGTTTAGAAATAAGCAATTATATTGCTATTTTTATTATGAAATTTAATAAATTTTTGTAATATTTTTTTTCCTGAATATGATGCAATATAATGCTTTTATGCGCTCTGTACAAATAAAGATTCTTCAATTTCCAAATATAAATTTTTATTTTGGTTTTCTATGGCTCATTTCTATGGCTTTGAAATATTCCTAGAAAATTCTAGAATATTCACAACTGATTTACTATAGATTTGAATTCCTTTCAGTTTTAGAGAACTACAATTTGGAAGGAATGAAATAAATTTTAAGACTTCATAATGCTTCTACAATAATTTTAAATATTTAAACAAATAAGTATTCAATATGGATGCGCATATCACTCTTTTCAAAAACTGATTTTTTTTTCATTTTTTAAGAGTTATTCTTTAATCAGTTCTTTAATTCACTTGCTTTTAAAATCCTCGAAGAAAACATCAAATGAATATAACACTACAGAATCAATACATATAAGTATACACATTTTATTACAATATACATAAGAAAAAAATTAGTTGGTTAATTTTTTTAGAAAAAAAATCATATTTTTTACTAAATTAATACTGAGTAGAACACCATATTTTCTAATTTTAGTAGCATACAAGGAAATTTAAACACCATTGAAAGTATCTCAATAGGAATATTTTAGTATACTATGGCAACTGCGATGTTTTCCCCATCGTATCTGGGGAGGATATCTGTTGGCCTTCAGCGACAAGGAAGATCAGAACCTTCAATTTATCGATCATGAAAAAACATTTCCGCTCGTTTTTTGCAGTGCTCTTATCAACCAATGATTCCACAGTGATTCCACCAACAGTGATTCCACCAACAGTGATTCCACCTCTGCCAAATGCTTAAGACGTTTTAAGCCTGTGATGAAGATAGCTGTCACATACTCCTCCTCAACTGACATTATAATGACACGAAAAGAAACATTCTGAACGATATTCATTAAAGGGAAGATTGCTTTTTCAGATTTTACAGCAATTGATATGTATCCCATTCCTGTTATATTGAGTTTCATTTTGGAGCAGTTTGCATACGACGTCATTGGCTGTCTTTTACTGAGATGGCGGGTCTATTTGACACTACGCCGCTGCCAGTATATCATTAGTTGTGATTTTAT
This sequence comes from Nephila pilipes, assembly GCA_019974015.1. NCBI lineage: Eukaryota > Metazoa > Arthropoda > Arachnida > Araneae > Nephilidae > Nephila > Nephila pilipes. The sequence goes on along the minus strand of BMAW01058869.1, from coordinate 107,779 downwards.
GTGTTGTTGTCTTAGTCACAAAGAGGGAAACGTTTTGTGAAAGGAGTACAAGCAATCAGTAGTTCTGTGCTGGGCTGCCATCTAGAGCTTAGGTACTGAGTGAAAGCTTCGGGAGAGGCCATGTTTTTTCCCCATCACATCTGGAATGGAAGCCGGTTCACCTTGAACGACGGGAATGAATTTATCTCTTTATAAGTCAGTCCGTAGAAAACTTTTGAGATAACTTTTTGCATTGTTTTTATCGGCTGGTTCAAAGGAGAATCCCCTTCGGGATAAACGTGTTGACTTATGTCATCGTTATTGAAGAGAGCTGACGCAATACATTAACATTTTCAAAATAAAAACATTTATTGTATCACATGTTTGTAATACATAATTTAAAAGCCTTTTCTATTGTAAGATATGTTGGTAAATACTCATGTGTCAGATTGGAAATCTCTATTCTCAACAGAGAAAGGATTTTAAATTATTGGCCTAAAATTTCACCAATGTTCTTCCAAATAACTAATGTAATTTTTTTGTGTGACTGTTATAGATAGTATTCTACCCTGAACATTTTTATGAGATTCACCATTGTTATAATAATTTATATCACTGATTGCAAAATTGACGTTAAAACGTTCAGTGCACTAACACCTTAGTTGACTTATTTAGAAGCCACATTAAAATAGAGTTTATAACTTACGGTCAACCGACTTCTTCAAGCGTCGCCAGCTAACGAGGTTTAACCATTCTGATGCGACACCATGTCAGTGGCGACGAGCGTGTTAAGAATTTTAACACTACAAATGCATCGCTCGGCCAACGATTTATAGTAGAGGCACGATATCAAATCACTTTCGTTTTTCGGGTCGCAACTTTAAGAAGGAATCTTACATTTAATGCTATTTTAAATTATAAATAGGCGATTGGAATATTGTTTGGTAACAAAGGGAACAACATGAAGTTTAGTCAGAATTTTTATAACTTAAGCTATGGTGTTCTAGGAAAGCGGTGCCGCTGTCTGGAGGGCACAATACTACATCATTAATCTTCCTTGTGAAGTATTTCTTATATACACACACACACACACACACATATATATATATATATATATATATATATATATATATATATTCACTGCAATGTTGCGGCCACCAGATAACGGCTCCACTTTACTAGGAATCCTTAGCTTTACAGTGAAATAAGTCTATGCAGTATAAGCATTTTGGTTCAAACAAGGTACTAAGAGTAAATGGAACTAAAATTGATTTATAAGTGCAGCGAGCTTAATGAATAGTTGAAGGGGAAATATCCAAAGACCTATCGTTAGGGCCAAGTCATTCCGAGTCGTTTCTCCTCATTGAGAAACTCTGAATAAATCAAAACACAAAAGAACAAGTTAACAGTTGGACCTCTGACTCAGGTATTCTCGATCTTTTAGATGGATTGGTTTAAAAGAAGAGGTTATTCTTTCGAAGCCACCTTTAGTTACCAAACAATTATGTACACTTTTTCACTAAATAAGATAAAGTAATAATTCTTATGAAATTGGTCGATTTACTGTATAAAATGTAATAATGTAGCATTTTTCTTGAATTTTATTTAATTAATGTAGCTAAATTCTAGATGACCCATTTGATTGGTTAGTTTTATTTAATGTCATACTAGAAGCAACAAGAGGCCTATAGGCAATGGATCATATTGTTTTTAACTTCGGTCAAGCGACAAAGATGCTTGAACTAGCCCTTATCTCTACTCTCTTCGACACCCGCCCATAGGAGGACTTCGAGCTTCGATAGATTTAATATGCATTAGTCCCCGTTTACATGGATGATTAAGATATAATCAACGTTGAAAATGAACGGCATAAAATGAAAATGAACGTTGGAATATGATCCATCTCTATGTACTTTAATGTCTTATTATGACGTACATAAGTCGCTTGTTTACTGCTAAACCACCAAACAGTGAATATGTGAAAAAATTGGAGATGACTTCTTTTTAAAATAACCGATTTAATTTTAATGCTATTAACCAAAAGAAAAATATCCTTGTTACTCTCAACTTAAAGAGTCTCAGGAACCTTTAAATTTCAAAATGTTTGATATTTTGAAAGAAAATATGCATATATGTTAGAGTCCAATTTATTCTGAACGTTTGAGTTTCAAAAGCGTAACGATGCTACTAAAACTACCAAAGTTATTAAGACAAGAAATCTAATCTTCATTTAAAAGGTTTTTTGATATTTGTTTAGTTAATCCTCATTTAAAAAAAAATCTTCTTGCTTACGAGATTTCTCAGAAACCATTAAAGTATTATATTAGTTCAAAATAGGTTTCTTTGTGATTTACTTATACATCAATTTTTAGCCAAATTACTAAGAGAAAATTTTTTATTTGAAATTTTATTGGAGTTTTTCTTAAAACTCTACGGTATTTTAAATGACTATATTTAAGAAAAAATGTCAAAGGTTTTTAAAAGACATGTGTTTGTGTGCATAACGAAAACATTTTTTTACTTAAAAACATAATTTTTGTAAATTTTGATCAAAGCTGTATTTAAAAATCTTGGTCGTAGTAAAACATTGTTTTTCATAATTTTGAAAAAATGACCACACATACATACAATTTACATTTCTTTATAACTTTTTAAGTCTTCTTTAAGATTACGTGAATATAGGGGAAAATTAATACTGTATAGTAAAAGAGTCGAGTTTTTTTTTCTGCCATTTTTCATTGATAAGCTGTATTAGTGCGAAAAACAATTTCTTTTCACATACACGGTTATGAGACCTGAGTCCCTTTATAACTGACTTACAGTTGCTCTTTTAGTTTCCTGTTATTCTGTTCTTTTAAGTGGCAATTACCATTTTTGTGCTGTTAATTTTTTGTCACCAAATTTTATAGTCTAATACAAGGAACACTGACTCAATATTGAGACATAGCTAAAATCTGATTATGCGCGGAAAATCTTGTTATATATGTTGAGAAAAGAACCTTAAGAGTACCCAATTAGAAGGATAGCACTCGGAAATCAAGAGTTCAATTAGTTTTGTTACCTTTCGATGCTTTTAAGGAACGAAGCAATTCAAAAATGTTCGATGTAGGAGTGGAATGTAACTATGAATTTTTTCGATCGACGCTTAAACAAGAAATGTTTTCGTGTATGTATTCTATTAATGTTTCATTAATGGATTTCATTATTATTTTTTTACTTCATGTCTAAATATTCAAGAGCTTATTTTATTGTCATACGGAAATTATATTTGTCCATAAAAGCTTCCGTTTACCGGTCATTTGATTTCGCCAATGCAATTTTAATCTTATGGAATTTCTACTTTGGCTCTCAAAATGTTACTATTTGATCTATTTGAATGCTATGAAGTGCATCTAAAGGAGGAAAAAGTAATAAATGCTTCTAAAGAATTACTTTCCCCCTTCTATTTTTAAAATTATTTTAAAATACTCTTAAATATTGGAAAAAACTCACATACGATTAACTAAAGTAAGGGTAGAAATATTTTTCAAAATCGGAGAAAAATTTAATTCCGCTGAAGCGTTCATTATTTTTCGCCCTTTTAGATGCATTTTATTTCATTCAAATAGATCTAATAATAAAAATTTGAGATCAAAAGTAGAAATTCCATAGAATTAACATTAAGCTGACGAAATCAAAATGGCCGGTATGTGGGAGTCTTAAAGAAGGATATTCCTTTTTATTATAAATTTTTGCTTTTTTTAATCATTATCAAGAATAAATAGCAAGTAGAATTCAAATGTTTAATATGAATCATAAATAGAAAAGCATAATTGTGTTTATTTAATAAGTGCATTATTCAAGTTCTCTTATAAGATTATTTTTCAATATAGATTCAATGTTATCATCAAGTTATTAAAAAGGAAGTTTTCAATTTGGCATTGTTTATCCTTTTCAAGAAATTTCCTGAAATTTCTATTGAAACATTTATTATATTGAAAATTGGGATTTATTTTGATTACGAAATGTTTAATATAAATGCATGCATACATAGCAAACGTAATTGAGTATTTTTTATTGAAATTCCTGCCTTTAATTGTATTTTTTTAAAATACCCCCATCTATATACATAACACTAATTTTAATATAACTTTATCAATTTTTTTAAATAGTTATACACGCACTTTATATTCTTTTAAAGCAATTTTATAAAGTTTTATGTTTTAGAAGGTTATATATTAATTATTTTTAGCAATATTTTTGTTATGGTTGCCCAGTATTTATAATGTGCGTAAAGTAAATCGGATGGCATTTATTTTACGACAAGAAAAAATATCAATCGAAAATCATTATTCTTGATAAAATTTCTAAATAACATTACATACCGATAGATACAAGTTGGACTTCATATTATTCTACTATTTATGGCTTGTTATGAACATTAGAGTATTAATCAGTTAATTTTGTCTGTGTTAAATCACGTCTCAATAAATGTTTACCACGAAATTTTCGGACAAACTATTGCGGTTATGATCTTCAGTTATAAAAGGGAAAAATGTGAGTTTCAAACGAATAGATATTTATTGGAAGTTTCTGATTATAAATATAGCTTATATTTAAATTCTTTTTTTAAATTCTGGATAAATGTGTTTACCGATACTTTAATTAAAATGAAAGTAAGAATTAATTAAAAAAAATGTTTCTGTTACCTGTCCCCTAATTCCATTGAAATGTGTGGTTTTACTTCCGTTTAAAATCCGTATTTAGCTGGCATTTGTTAAAAATACAATTGATATTGAAATAAATATATAGGTCATAATCATCGAATCACCTATTCTTTTCAAGGGCACTTCCGTAAATCCAAAGGTTTCGTCTTTTCTTCTGTCACTAAGTAATTTATCAGAAAGTGTGACACATCAGATGCTCAAATCGGCTTAACACCCCCAAACCTCAATTGCCCCATGATACCATCAGAGGTTTTGCGGGCAGCCGCATTAGATTGGATCATCCCCTCTTCCACCTCATCAGGGCATTGTATTTCCCTGCACTCTGGGGAAGACTTTTCTTGTTGCTCCAAATGACCACCTCTACTCCAGGATTAGAGGGCGGTCGAGGCATTTCTCATTCCCTCTTCTTGTACTCTGGGGATTGATTTGGGGTGAAAAGACAAAGAATTGACAGATGAGGTGTGGTGCTCGATTTCTGGTTTCTTCATTTGGTTTGTTCGGGCTAAAGGGCACGTTAAAAGGAGTGACTTCTGACAGATCTCCGACACTGTTGGTTGGATCTTCTTCTTCTCTCCCCGTGTAGTAGAGATTGTTCTTTTTTCCCGAAATGAAGAGGCTGGCTTGATATCACTAAGTGAGCACTTTGTTAAACATAAGAATTTCATTTTGATCAAGTCTAAATTATACTGTCATTTTGTACTAGAAATATACAAATTAAATGAAAGGAGATAAAGAGTTCTGGATTGCTTAAAAGAAACTCCTATTATTAAATTTCTTCATACCTCAGCCGTGCATGATTATGTACTAAAGGAATGTTTTAGGTTTGTTTAGTAAGAGAGTTAAGTCCCAATTTTGAGTTATAATAATTAAACTAATTGAAGCGTATTCAATAGAATAATACTCTCTACTGTTTATACATTATGCTCTATTTAACTAATGTTCTATTATTGTAAAATGTATCCAGGATATAGTAGAATAAATATTGTCTCACCTTTAACCTTTTGAGAGGCGCAGTGTTATTATTATATTTTTTTGAAAAGATATACAGGCAAGGCAGGTATATTGATCATGCTATTTAAAATTATATAATTAAGAAAAAACAGCTATCCTCGGTTTGGAGAGGGGGTTGTTAGCACAGTGCAGACACAAACGGGCAATTTTTTCACTGCAAAATGCGAGAAAATGCGTTTGTACTGTGCAAACGGTGCCCCTGAAAGGGTTAAAAGAGTGAATTTAAAATATTCGTCTTCTTTTTGCTAGTAATATAATAGTAGCTCCATTGAAGGAAAAAAAATAGCATTTAATTGTAATCACACCAAAATATTGTTACCACAATATGATTAATTTACATTTTATATGATAACTGATCGGTTTTGATGGTATACAGTCATAAACGGCGAGCAACTACATGCCAGCGCTCTATCAGACGTGCATCTATGGACCCTTCCAATCTATCAGATGCGTATCAATGGACCAATACTTGTGTGCGAGTCACACGTCGGGTGGCTGTTACGGTCAATCTGATAATCATTCTTCTATCCTATTATCTTGTGAACGTAGGTAGGCTGTTAACAATCACGACCCCGAAATTTAGCGTTATTCATCCTTCTTGCTAGCGGTGATGGATCCAGAAAATAACCAACTGAGGTGGCTCAATTTTTTTTTCTTTAAAATGTTCATAAGACCTAACTGTGTTTGATTATTTAATTCGTTATTCATGTTTACTTAGTCTTTAATCTAAAAATAAACTAAATATTATCTGTAGAATAAAATTGGAATTAAGGTCCAAAAATTTACAATACGATACATAGCTCAGTGCTGTGCTTGGATACAGCATGTAACTTCAAATTTCAATTCAAAATATATACTTTTAAATCGGTTGGGACAATTTAGCTAAGATTTCTTGTTAAGGTATGTTATTTTATATATGCCTGAAATTGTGATTGGGAGAGGATGAGGAGGGGCATATGCCTCGTGTTTATCCTCTAGATCCTGCCACTGTTTGCTTACATCGTCTTATAGCCACATCTCTTTGGCTTTAATGGCTATCCAGTTACTATTCAACTTGCTCATGCTGCCTCTTTCATTCTGACGGAAAGAATTCTTTCAAGCTTTCACATATAAACGTGCAGTCCGAATGATGCTCAGATTCTTTTCAAATTAACCGTTATTTATTCCTGCTGATGATTATTTATACGCACGTTCACATGCAAAAGACACCGAAGAAAAAGTAGCTGATAAAACTCGAGAAGCGTTCTTACAGTCAGGTGAAGCGAATTTAAATCTACCTTAGATACTAATATATTTTTTTCCATAAGTAGAAAATCCTAAACAGTTGTGAGAGATCGCATGATTTCAATTCTCCAGCAAAATTGGTTAATTCCGGTCGTCTGATCATGGCATGAGTGTGTTATGTCATCAATTTGCCGACGTAATAACTTGGAAGGAAAATTGGTTGTTGAAAATAACGATAGAGGGTACTAGGCACCAGATGTGAAAAAGAAAGAAAGAAAAAAAAATAGTTATGTTAAGTTCTGAGTAAGAGAGAGAAGAAAGATGTTGAAAGCGAACTATGTTAGTGAATTTTGATATGCATGCGAATTAGGATATTTACTAATAGTTAATGTTTGTTGTGTTGTGACATCTTAACATTAATTAAAGAAATTGATGTCATTAGATTGATTTTACTTGACTTTGTATTTATTTACTCGAAATTCAACATCTTGACCTGATGATGATGAGCACCGTCTGACAGGTAGGAACTTTTGATATATTCTTTGAGTGCGAATTGCAGTATAGACATAGGTCACCATTATTTGAATATTTCGGTTTGGTAGAAGCTTAATGATACGTCAACGCGTAAAATTCATTCATTGATTAATTTTTTTCATCAACGTGGCACTGAGAAGCAATACGAGGGCTGTTGAAAACGGACCTATTAATTATGAACTTCTTTCAAGTGACGAGGACGATATCTGAGCTGACCCCTTTCTCTTCAAACTTTCACACATTGCTTATAAGAGGATGCTTTATAAATAATCAACAGACTTTCGACATTGTTTGATGTGCGTCATTCCCACTATGCAGCACGTCTTTAGTTGCATCAGGGATCGAACGCAAGACTCTAAGAAAACAACGCCGGCCACGAGTTCGCGACCATGACCACAAGATTACTTCGGCCATGCAACGTCCAAGATTATCCTAATCCAAAACTATTTGAAGAAAAGTTCTCGAGAGATAATTACTATATAAAATTATCCCTCACACGTGTGTGCAAACATTTGCGTTTCAACTAAATATTAAGGAACTTTAAATAGACAATTATATGCCACATTTGTTAAAAATTTTTACAGTCTTATTTTTTATTATAGTAAAACGTAAGTCATTTGGAAATCATTCTGCAAATAATATTACTTAAATAATTGAAAAAGTAACGAAATAATTTTGTACTAATTGAAGTAAATTGTTGACTATTTAATCATTGAAAAGTGTATGGAATAATCTCTTTCACCTTTTGGGAATATTATGGAGATTTAGCTACTACAGATGTTTCAATAATTAGAATGTTGAATTTAATATATAGTATAGAACACTATTTACTTAAAAATAATAAAATTATTAATTATCGCATGATCATTTAATGCTCTCTAAAGTAATAATTATTACGTGGTTAACTATATAAAATGCTTGAACAAAAGCATTAAAACTATTAAAACGTTGACATCTATTTAAATGGAATAGACTAAAATGTTTGTGTCATAATTAATGGCTAGATAGTTATAACGATTATTGGTATTTTGGTAATGTAGCTCCCGCTTTTTTGATTAATCTTGAAGACTTAGTAATTCTCTGGACATAATGAATATTACTAAAACTTAATGTGATTCAAATGAACCTAAACTAGTAAAATGCTTATATTTTCAAAATACCTTTTAGATTCAAGGGAAAATAGTATTTTCTATATATTTGTGACTAATGTGAACACAGGCGATCAACACTTTTATGCATCACTAGAAATGTAGCAAGAAATAGTACTTTTAGTTTCGAGAAATATTGGGTTATTATTATATTTACTCCAATAAAAAACTTATCCTTATAATACATATGCTTCCAATAATTAGTGACAAAAAGGCTTGGAATTTATCACTATGATCTGTGTGATGCCATCTTCATTATACAAGCGAATGTGTGAAAATCATTTCAATGAAAAATAACACACACACAACTGTTAAAATGATGACAAGTTAACTGCTTATTAACATAAAACATCATGAAAAGACGCTCCATTATTTTTTAATATATTTTTAAAGGGGTATGAAAGAATTGAGAAAAAGGAGGTGTTTCTTCACTTGATCGCCAGCCCTCCTACAGGCAAAAGATGCATGGCTAAACAAGTATAGCTTATTAACATTTATGTCCCTCTACGTGACAGAACAACAGTTACAGTTACTGATAGTCACTACACATGAATGGAATGAATGATATATGGCGCGAACAATCCTCAGTTCTGTAATTCATCAAGACGAATTAGTATTAACCCGAAGTCTCCTGGGATTCACATTTAAAGCAATGCGTATGATTGTAAATGAGTTCGAGAGTGTGTTGATTCAAACGAAAATAAGTTCTCGCTCTGTTATAATAATTAACCAGAAATGTGTTTCCCCTGAATTTGATTGTTGTGAAAGATTAAGATACTGACTTTCAATTTACGAAATGTAGAGAGTGATTTAGGGAAGAGAGTTATGTAGACAGGTTAGAGAAACAGAAAATCTTCGATTTTATAGATATAGATAGGTGTATTTAGTGCCAATTTCGAGCACAAGTTTTGTTAGTAACTAATTCTAAATAGATTAATCATTACTATTAGAAAATATTTCAACTATGGGATATAGTGTTATTATTGTACGAGTATATATTTTGAAAGCGATGTTTCGTATAAGTATCTTATACAAAAACGTAGAAGTTCTTCTGTATCAATCAAAGAACTTATAAGTGTAATTTAATGTTAATATTTAAGAAAAAGAACGTCTTTTGCATCAAAATATTTTTATTCATATTTCAAATCGAAACAAAGAAATTCAAACATTTTAAAGTTATTTTGGGAATAACAGACTGGGTAGATATAAAATGGAAAACTAAAATATTAAAAGAGTGTTTTGATGGAAATTTTTATACAGAAAATAAATAATTTAAAAATGACCATTTCATATAACACATGTACAAAGTGAATTCTGATCAGTGTAATATGTAGTAACATGGTGTACTTTAAAATTACTCTTATTTCCAATATTTTACTTTCTGAAGTACGTTCTGTATTTCTCGATTTATCTTAGCTATTTCTGTTTGATAAAAATAGCATGAAAAGATTTTTTACTTAAAATGATCGCAATGAAATTGTAAACGTCATATATCAGAATCGAGATTGGGTGATTAGTTATTAACGTCGCACACTGAGACGTAACACGACGGACCTCGTACTTTTGAAACTCAATCAACTGATGAGAACGACACCTGAGCTGGCACCTCCCTCTCTAAGCTTCCACACTACACCATGATCTAAATATCAGGATTAAAAAAGAGCTATTCAGAAGCTGTTCAACTCTAATAATTAATATGGATATAACCAAAATTAAGAGTTGAGAATAACTAAAGAAACTGATCAATTAAATCATAAAATAATATTTCTTATTAAGGAGAAATGTGCCACATCCTTCGTTTAAAATTATTTTTCCTTCTGGATGTACATATAAATATTCTAAAATAATTAATACTAAAGATAGGAAAAGTCATTTTATGTGTTTCCATCCAAAAGACTGTGTCCCTAGATTGTTTTCTTCCAAATACAACTAGTAATTTCGTTGAAAAAAATACAAAGTTTATAGGGTATGCTAATTCAATTATTACTTCCTGTGGTTAGCTTTGATTGCGGAAACGGAAGAGAACGTGGTTGATTTAAATGTTTTTGCTGCCTTTTTTCCCACTCTTCCTGAGGAGCACAAGAGGAAATTTGGTTTAGCTAATCCCATAAATAACACTGAATGATTCATTTCACAAAATTACTCAATTTTCTTTGCATTTTTAGTTCTGTTATATACATTTATTTGACTGTTTTCAAAATTATTTGGCTGTATTTCACCTCCATCTTAATATTTAAATCTAGAAACATCGTAAGGCTTAATTAAACTGTCATTAAGATTCCAATTGTAGAGACGCAAGAAAAATATCAACACAGTTTATTAGGTTTCTTCAAATTTTATGTAATATCGTTCTTCCTCATACAACTAACTCTCCACGCATCTGAATCCTGGTTTGGAATCAAGCAATAAAGTCTTAGCTTACTAACTCACTTGCATCGAGAGAAACACATCTCGAATACTGCTGGTTTGACTCTTATTACCCCTTAATCTAACCAGGAATAACTTTTACCCAAATTTAAATACAAGCAATCAAATCCAACAATTATTTTCAATTCACTTGTGAATATCTATTGATTTATCGTTATTATCTGTCCTACTATTCCTTTCAATTCTATTTCGCTTCTATATCATTATCCTTAATTCAATTCATTACACAAGATAAGTCAGTCTACATAAAAACTTAACGCTTAAAACATATATTTATTGTGTTTACCAAACATTCGAAACTTGTATAAACGATATAAATGTCACTAGATTAAGCATTTTATCATTCTAGAGACTACAAAATAGAATTCAAATATTAAACATCAATTTAATCGAATATTCTTGTATTGATAAGAAATACATTTCTACATCTAGAAATGAAAAAATTCTAGAAAATTTCATTTCTAGAAAAACACCTCTAGAAATGAAAAAATTCTAGAAAATTTCATTTCTAGAAAAACACCTCTAGAAATGAAAAAAATAATACAATGCAATGATAGTTAAAATAAGATCTGGCAAGCTGGTGAGAATGAACATTACTTCTTAAAATAGAGAATAATATCCCGTTGTCTCACCGATTTGTATCTCTTATTTATAAAAAATAATTATGAATTATTGACCAATTTATGAGCTCCACAGATTTTTAGTTTTTATTAGATTCGACAAATTTTATAAATGCATCAGAAGTCAATTTCCTCTAAACTTTAACTGTATCTTTCATGGCTGCTTCTTTTTCATCAGATTCTACTCTAAAAAGTGGGTTTCTTTGTCCACAAATTGCTTAGGTCCCCGAGAACAAGACACGAATCCATACAAAAACGTCCGAAAGATATGGGCTCCTTTGGTGCCGGATTTTAGAATGTGACGATTCACCGAATATTGAACTAACGAGCACTTACTGTAATAAGAAATAGTAGCTACGATAGCATATTGGTCAAAATCGCGAACTGGGGGCCAGCGTTTTTTCCGACGGGTCGTGGGTTAGAGCTTTGATTCCTTTAAAGACCCGTCATGTAATGGAGATGATGCAAGTTAAAGCTGATGGCAGACCCAAGTCCTCCTGTTGGCGTATTGTTGTAGAGAGAGGTGTCAGCTCAGATGTCGACCTCGTCAATTGACAGATGCTCGTAATTTTGGGGTTCATCGCCATTAGCCCTTGTATTGTTTTTAGTTCAATTTTAATACACAGTCGCTCTAACAGTAATAAGAAATATGGTGCACTGTAAAAGTGCAAAATAAAATTTAGCAAAATAAAATGATCACGTTAAGGCTACACAGTACCCTAAAAATGACAAATTTATCGAAAAATTTTTTTTTGCATTTTCCTGTAGCCCATACATTTGGGAATCTTGGCCCCAAATTTTAGATCTATTAACCAATTAGTTTTTAAGATATTTGAAGTTTTCTGAGCATTTTCTGAGCAATGGAATAAGCGTTAATGGAAAAAAAATCTAAACGAGGTCTTATATACTCGTACACTGTGTTTTAAAATTTTCACATAATTGAACAATACCATGGTAATTGGCATTTGTATAGTTTTTAATTATTTTATATGAATTGTGAGCTGCAGATGAATGTCTCTATATTTCTAGAAGTGACATTAGAAAGCATTAGTAGCATTAGAATTTTAGTTGGGCTGTGGGATTTATAATAATTTTGGCTTAGTAATAAATTTACTTGAGTTACCAATGCGGATATCAAACATAAGCACTAAACTTCAAGTGCTGTTTCTCTAACATTGTAACAAGCATGTCATCTGATAAACGCTTGGGTTATTTGGAGACGTCGCGTAATATGTAATGATATTACGTGACACATAACTCAGAAATTAATGTCTAGACACGACATTATTGAAGTCATAACTGGAAATAACTCTAAATAATCGTGCAAAATTTTAGTCGTCTCTGGAGAAGTTATCTCAATTCCAGTCTATATACTTACAGATAAATGAAGTTATTAATTCAGATAAAACTAGTTATCATCATTGCATCACATTGTTTATAAAAGGGTTAGTAAAATACATTACGTTTCAAAAACTTTACAGAGGAACACAGGATATCTCTGGTAAAGATTAAGCAGAACAATCTTTGACGTAACTAAATAACAATTCTTAAGAACATCAGTTGCTTAAAACGTTTGTAAAACGAATCGCGTTGGTTATGTATTTAAAAAGTGAAAATTTTTATTTTAATTTGACTTTGCATATTAAACATTGTATGTGGCGTATTGGCTGAAATGTTCTACACTGCAATCCAGAAACATTTGAAAAAACACAACTTTAAGTTTAATGCACTCGTATGATGTGTAAACTTTTTTCCGGATTATCAGTCACAGAAGTAAATAACTTCTCCCAGTCTTTTAAGTATTGAGCCATTTAGTTTTTGGAGGACATTTTTTTTATTCCGATTATTACGACAAATAATTCAATGCAGATTCGTCCTCTTTCTTAACGTCATCAATGAGAAAGTTTTATGTCTTCATTTTATTCGTATTAAATTTTTCTTAAAATATATTTGCATATAAAAGTGGACTCAATCAGTAAGGAGTTTTAAGTTAATTGGAAAAAAAAATAACAGCAAAATATTAAAATCTTTACTTCTCCCGCGTATTGCTATCTTGAATTCGTGAACAAAGTATTAAATTTATGGAATTTCCAATTTCTTTATTAAATCTAGACTATAAATCGTATTTATTTCAAAATATTAAAGCGCATCAGAGGCAGCAATTAATGAAGCAATTATCTGTGAAATTATATAATTATTCCGTTTCTTTTAAAGTTTTTATATGAAATCTCAAAAACGAATTATTTTAGAAAATGTAAAATTGTTTTCGAAAACTGGAAAAAAAATGTAAAACTCTCTGAGCTTGAAAAGGCCTATCAGGCGGTACCCATCTTTGTTTTCGTAGCCTTTGAGTCTGGGTCGCAAATAAATAATGTCAAGTACGAGTGAATAGCCCGACTCTAGAACTCCCAGTTAACTTTCCAAGCGAACTCAGTACTCATTTTTTGACCTCTGAGGGATGAAGGACTGAGTAGAACCATAACCGGTTACTTTAGCTGATACTACCTAGAATCTAAACTGAATTGGCAATGCTGGGGATCAAATATGCTAACCCCTACCATATCGGAACCATTAATACTATAGAGACTTTTATCATTTCCCACCATTTCGGATGTTTCAATACTGCTTAAAAAATTTGAAAGTAGAGATTTGAGGGGAGATAAGTAAATATATTATAGGAATAACAACATAATCCCAGAGCGTAATTGTATGGTTGATGAGAGTTTTAACAGCTAACCAAAAACAAGAGAATAAAATTAAAAGTTTCGAATAAATAGTTACAAATAACAGTAATTTTTTGAAAAGTAAATTAAATAAACAGCTTAACAATTTTCTGGTAAGGACGCGAATTTAGTAAAATGATTAATACAATTTTAATACCTATGAAAATTTTCGTAAAAATAATAAACTTTTCTGCTTATTATTATAACATGGTATAGTGTTTTCTCAAGACAATTTGTTAGAACATTTTATATGGAAACAACTTTTAACTTCAAGTTCAGTTATTTTTCATTTGGAAGCACAAAAAATATTATTTTCTATTAAAAAAAAATCATGAATTCCTCTAGACTTTGCATGTTTTTATTAGTTAATGATAATAACAAATAATTATCTAAGTGGAGTTCTTCTCCCTCCCGCTTGGTAAGAAATACAGAGGATTCGGTTTAGGAAACACTTTAAACGATCAGTTGAGTTTGCAAAGTTATGCTAAAGTTGAGTTTGCATCGTTATGCTAAACCTCAAGCCAAAAAGTTTTAGTAACACAAACTTTTTACACTGATATAATCACCTAATTTGCACTAAACGTTCGTTACACAATTAAAATTTTTAACTTATTATAAACAAAACATTTCTTTAAAATTTCATCATCCAGGAATGCCTAAGAAAATCACTACCACTAATGAATATTCGCCAGCTTTATGATTTGGAACCTTATGACCTATATTGCTTTATTTAGTATAACTGCATTGCTATAAATTTATAAGAACATTATTTTAATCATATCCTATTTAATAGACATATGTACCAGATAAACATTTATTTTCCAAATTGTTTCTATAAATTGTAAAAGATTAGTGCACTTCTTTCGAACGAGAGGTAATGTGTTTATTTTATATTATCCGAGTGAATTTTGAAGGACTTTATCTATAAACATACAAAAATTTCCTTGATTGAAATAGATTGAGTCTAAATAAACAATTCATTAATATATTTGTCTCAGATAACTTAATCCAGTTTAACTAAGAACAGAAATAATATAAGGCATTATAAAGGGATGTATATTTTTGCTAACACGCTTATTTTTTTAATGAAGTGTTTACTCTGTTCATCAAACTGCAGTGTTAATATGTTGTTCATTAATTTTAAAAACTTTATTCAGTGAAACATTATGCAACTTTTTGTGATTTATGTAATAATATTTGAATAAGTTTACTTTTAAACTTTTTTTCTAATATCTTAAACTTTTTATTATTCATTACTAATTGAGTTTATAAATGTTAAGTTGGAAATTTAAGATTCGGTAGCATCCAAATTCGATGTACTTCAAAATCAGAGATTTTTTTTCCAAATCAGTGAGTACTCTTATAAATCAATAATTTTTTATCAAAATATGTAAAATTTTACTTTTTCTGTTGAATTTTTAAAAATCATTTGCGAGATGATTAAAAAATAATTGCTTTCCAACTGATTAATAAAAAGGGAAACCAAAAAATGTAATTATTTTCTTCTCATATAAAACTTTTTTCTTTCAACTATTAAAACGAAAATATAGCCATGGACAAAAAAATTAGCCCATCAAGAAGGAGTCGTCAAAATGAAACGAAATCTTACATACGTAATGACTACTTTAATATAAGTAAATGATTAGAAAATTAAAGAAAAAAGATCATTTATTTCAGAGAAAAATGCAAAAGAACGGAGGATTTAATACCCTGCTGAACCCCCTGTAGCGCGAATGCACGAAGCGATACGATCGGGTATTGAGGCATACAAGTTCTGAATGATGTCTTGAGACATTTCGTTCCATATTTACTGCCTCTAGTTCATTCAAACTCGAGGGATGCCTACTCGCCGTCCTAAATGATACCAGATATGCTCGTTTGGAGACAAATCTGGGGATCGGGCAGGCCAAGGAAGGGTAGTAACCGTGCTGAGACAGTCTGATGACGCCCAGTTGGAGACAAATCTGGGGATTGGACAGACCAAAAAAGGAATAGTAACAGTGTGGAGACAGTCTTGTGACACCCTTGCAGTGCGAGACCGAGCATTGTCTTGTTGAAAAATGGCTCCTGGGAGTCGTTGCATGAGTGGCAACAATGTGGTTGCAGGATGTCATGGACATACCACTGGGCTGTCATGGTGCCCCGGATCAATACTGGGGGTGACCGTGTATTGTAGGCAATGGCATCCCATACCATCATACCAGCTGTGGGAGCGGTGTGTCGCTGTAAAGCAAAGGCAGGAGTGAGGCGTTCACCACGGGGTCTTCACACACGAACACGATTGTCATCACTGCTGAGACTGAATCTGGATTCGTCGCTAAAGACGACCTGGTTCCATTCCTCTGCAGTCCAGTTTCCTCGTGCGCGGCACCACTTCAAACGGAGGCGCCGATGGGTGGGCGTCAAGGACAGCACACGTAATGGGAGCCGCGATCCCCAATGTTCTTCAGTCAGGCACCTTCGTATGGTTCGAGAAGACACAGGGGCCTCTAGTGAAGGTGCTACCTGTGCCTGGATGGCGGCCGATGAATCAGTTGGCTGTACGCGCACATTTCTTACGATGTGGCGGTCTTCTCGTCGACTGGTCTGTCGAGGGCGTCATGAGCCTGGTCTTCGTGTAAATGACATCTCTCTCGGATCCACTGGTTCCAACACCTCCTCACAATACAATCAGAGCGGCCTAATTGACGAGCTACTAGCCTAGCTAACCACCCAGCTTCCATTATGCCGATGATTCTCCCCCTCTCAAACTGCGACAGCTGCTCATATTTTCTTCGAAAACGGCGTATTGGCATGTCTACCTCAGCTCTAAATTGTAAAAGATTCAGCACACTCAAATAAGCTTTGGTTACCGGTTTTATACTCCACGGAGAACGACGTTATACGCCCTCTACCGACTATTCGTAATGCACAATCACACTTCGTTTCTAATCATTGCATATCTCCCCGATATGTACCTTCATGCCAAGTTTCGTTACGATCCCGCAATTATTTCTTGGTGCGCTAATTTTTTGTCCATGAGTGTATATTCTAAATTGAAAAAGAAAACTTAAATACTATTAAGGAACAAATGTATGTATTTAAAGATGAATGAGATATACAAATGAATTAAGAGGATTCAACAATAATTTCACCGAGTATAAGAAGGGAAAAAATTACATCTTGATCTTCTGAAAGAAATGAAAAAAGCATAGAAACTGAAATATTTTAAATTATTATAACATGGCAATGTCATTCAGACGAGAATTCTTTTTTTTTGTCTGTATAAGACATAAAATGATTTTTTTTTTTGCAAAATTTAGGAAATTATCGTACTGCACAGGTATAGGGGATATATTTAACGTTAAATTGCCTCCGACTGTAAAATGTGGATATTTAAATCCTGTAGTTAATGATTCTTATTCGCTTTAAAAATAGCACAGAAAGGGAACTATTTCTCTGTGAACGAATGAAATTAATTCAATTAAAACTTTGAATGTTTTTGGGAAAATAACATATCGATAAATTATTAAGTGCACTGAAATTTGTTGTTTAACCTTTTGTTAGTATTCGCTTTGAAAAGTGCTCAATAATTATGCTGTATTTTGATATAAAGATAAAATTAAATGTGAGAAAAACGGATTTACAATTTACTCTTATTATTAAGAATTTAATTGAAAAATAAATAAGTTTTAGTATCGTAAGAAAATATGTTTTAATAATTTGCGAGATTAATAATTGTCATACGTCGGTTAAACGTCAAGCATGTTTTCAACTATTTTCGAGTACTTTTAAATTTTATTGAAAGGATACTATTTTTTTTATAGTAATGATGTATAATTTGAACTTCTGTGAGATAGTTTTAAATATTTGGAAGTTTTTTTATTTGGAATTTTTTAAATGATTTAAAAACTGTTTCATAATAACGCTTTCTTTTATGCCAACTTTAATTACGATATTTCAATCTAATATGTGAGTAATTATCAGTTGCAGCTTGGTGTTATCCTCTATCTTCCATCATTTTTATTCATTTATATATCATAATTTAAAATTATATTCACTTCCATTCTATAAAACGTGTGTGTGCATCTTCATCTAATTTAACTAATCACGTTTTATTTTGGTTGGGAAGAAATGATAATAATTCACAACTTAATTTACTACCAAATTTTCCAAGTTCGTGAAGAGAAAATAAACAATAGCCCAATGTCACATATATACTGTTTATTTCATGAATATTTCCCCTCTGTATATCTTGTTTTTGTTTTCGCCTCTTTGAATTTTTAAATACAGAAGCGCTGATAGAAAAATAAATATAGTTCATTGTTCTGTGTGTAAATGGAAAGAAATAAGACTTTACTAAGTGTTTTTACTGATATCGGTCGAATCAATAAGATCAGTTTAGTAACACAAAAAAAATTCTGCTTGTATTGTATTTGTTATAACAATTTTTTTAGAATTTTCACGACACATAGATTTAATATTTGTGAGACAAACTGCACCTTTTGAATAAAGTAGTAGAAACCATTCCAGATGAAATTATCCAAAAGAATTAAACAAGCATTTCTATTGCAGAAAACAAGGAAACAATGAAGTTGTAATATATGTAATGATTACATGGATAGAATAAGAAAAGGAAATATAATAAATACAAAGAGAAAATATATATTGTACAAGAATAAATGTAGAGTGATGAAGCTTGACATAATAATATTCCCTGAAAATAAATCTTAATTATCTCTCTCTATCTCTCTCGTAACAAAAATAAATATAAAACTTATCGACCATAATGATGTCATCTTTTTGATGGAGGTCACTTGACCTTGGATTATGGGGTCAGATTCATTTCTGGAGATATTTTGTTCTAGTTGCGTTTGTTGCTATACCTTAGACAATCCAGCCACAAAGGAATTCATCGGTGGACCGATTTTTAGGTGCTTATTCTCCTAGCGTTGCTAGTTGCGATTTGCAATGGACAGTTGTCATACTCCTTCCTCTTCCTATGTAGTAAATTCGTTTTAACCTTTGAAAGACTTTCTGAATGATTTTTACAGAATTTTGTTTCTCCAGCCATTTCTGTTGTTATTATGTATTCCCTGTTGCACTGAGGGTCATTTATAGTGTTTCCTTTTAAGTCATCTGCAGCTTTTAGATGAGATGATGGGTCTGTGTGACGGATGCGCCATAGTCGGTTTTGACAAAAAATGGGATTTTTGAGGGAATTAACAGTGTCAGTTTTACGTGAGTGTTATATTCAAACAGCATTCGTAGCATGCAGCGGGATTGTCATCTAATATTCCTGAGCTGGGTACCCAATTTTGCGGAGGATGATTGTTACGTGTACACTTTTCGTTGACCAGTTGGTGATCGAGGCTGGATCGGACACAACTTGCCTCATGTCTCATGTCTCTTAGCAGACCGTTAAACAGGGAAGCCAGAATGGAATCCCCTACTGGGATAGTCATTTCGAGTTTTGGCTGTTAACTGTGACTTGCGGGTGAGGGTTATTACAACCTTCATTGTTTTGAAGAATTATGCTAAACGGTTATTTTTATCTGTCCTGAATGATTGGAAGAAAACTATATACAACTCTATTAATTTTTACAGGGAAGATGATGCCTTCTAATATCAGAAAATTTGAGTAGATGTCTAGGGGAGGTGAAAGTGATTAACATAACATTAACAGAAATTGCATAAAAAATAAATTTAACAATTGCTTCGTTTTCCAAATGTTAAGGTTAAAAACCATTTTCTTATACGAGTAGATACTACTTGAATTTGGAATACATTGAATATTTAAAAAAATATAATTGTCGCTCTTTATTTCTCTGAGACAATGATTGACTACGAGCTGTAGTTTAGTGGAGCTACTAAGAGCGTCATAACTATAGAACTTTCTTAGTTCTTTAATCTATTTGGCATGAAAAAAATTAATAATGGAAATGTAAAACCACGTTGATCATGCAATTTGTTACAATTTCAGAAAGAAAAAAGCTAAAAGTTTATTTATTTATCCAATAATATCAATCCAATCATTATTAAGGGCATCTTCTGATCAAATGGTTGACGGAATTATACACATGTATCAAACTGAGGAATAAGATACCAATGTACACGCATAAAAAAACAATTCTTTTTTTTTGTTATAAATATGTTTTCAATGTGAACCATCGACTCAAAAACAATACTTTTTTTTCAGTGAATGTAAACACGGAGTTTGAAAAAAATACCTCCCAATCATAACAAAAACGCCATTCTTTGTTCATCTCTGTAAGGGAAAACAACCCCTTATGTTCAGCGAATAATACATACCCGCACCCTAGTATTCCATTCAATAAAATCGCTTTTTTCCGTTCAAAATTCAGATTTATTCGTCTTTTTCACCCGCACTTTGTGAGAGAAAAAAAGTGCAACGCGCGATCACATAACGTCAACAAAAGCTGCCGAGAAGAAAACACCCGTCTTTTCATGCTTTGAAGATACATCTGTATTCCATGGAATATCTCAACTGAGAGCTATTCCTTATGATTAAGCGGCCGTGAGAAATATATTGTTTCAGCCCTCCAGAAGAGCCATAGTAGAATATCTGTCGTTGTGATGATACAAATGTGTGCAGCTATAACGCAAAAAGTGCTGATTTCCTTTTAGGCTCTGAAAAACAGTAAAACATATCATGAATGTTTTAGAAAGAGTGTAAACACGATGCAGATATTCGGGAAAGAGAGAGAGATCAAGTTTTTTGTTCTGTTTCAGAAAATATCTTATTATATTCTTTATACAATATTTTAAATAGAGTTTTTTTTTGGTTTCGGTGTGGTAATTGGAAATTCGTATTATATGTACATTTATTAAGAAGGTTATTAAAAAACTAAAGCATTATAATTAAAGGTAATTTTTTAAACTGAATATATTTTTCTTTATGTTAGAAATGTCGTGCTGAAATAATTATGTACAGATCCAGCTTTGTTTTCATTTCGCTAATGTGAGATATTATATTATAAGTTAGAAAAATATAACAAACATAAGAATTAGTTATTGTTTCGATATCATAAGAGGTGAATGGCTTAAAATATAATTATGCGAATGTGGTTCAAAGAATACTTGTGTCTGAAGACAGAAGGCAATGCTAAGGTAGGTTGGCGTTATTAATGTGTACCGCCACCTATTAAATCAGCGCTGAAACAAATGTGCCATTGATTCATAAGTTAGTATTAAATCTGATAGCCATTTGCTGTAAATCAAACATTTGAATGGGACGTTTTTGAGCTGCCGGTGAAATTTTGAATCCTGATATGATGCCTGATGATACCTGGATTCATCTCATTATACGCCGAAAGCCAAGTAATGATTCAAATAATGTGTTGCTTCAGGTGAAATGTCTCCAAAATAGAAGGCAATGACGGTATCTGCGAAGAGAAAAGTTACAATGTCGATTATATGGGAGGTGCAGGGCATTTTACTCATGGGCTGTTCAGAAAAAGGAAAAGTGATCAATGGGTAATATTACTAGGAAAGTTATCTCATTTCCATTTCCCTCCCTTATCACTGATACTTTTTTAAACACCATCGTTGAACTCCTGATTTAATAGACGTTAGTAACCACTGCTGCTACAATGGTTATATAATCTAGTAAATCTTACATATTAACCTTAGATCAGCATTTATTCACCTTTCAGTCATGTCGACACATTTTTCAATCATAATTTTCATCGTCCTCTCATTTCATACATCACCAATGTATTCAGTATCAATGTATTTTTAGTGTTTTGATACTAAAACTGCACTGCGACCTTTATTAGAAACCGTACAAATCATCAATAATAAGTAAATGCATTAATATTTGGCAAAACCGAACTGTGAATAAATATTTTAAAACTTACAATGCTAAAAAACAACTTGTAGAAATTAATTGCAATAAATGAAAATCATTTAGCAACACTGGGAAAGAGTTTTAATTTCTTAGCTGGCAACAACTTAATAGTAAGTTACGCGAGTGAGTAAAGGAATCATTTCAAAATATCTCAGATGTTTCTTAACTTCCGAGGAAGAAATTTTTATAGACTTTCTGGTTGATGCAGAAAACAAAATGAAATTTACTAATAAATCACTATTTGAATTTATGAAGGGGGAGATGAAGAATTTTCTGCACTGTAAGTAAGGGTATTTCGTATTCTATTACCATTTTCAACATCCTACCCTTGCTAAATTGCATTTTATGCAGTGGCTGCTTTGAAGGCGAAATATAGATTTCGGCTAAATATAGAAAAATAACTCAAGTTATCTGTATTTCTAATATTAAACATTTTTTCAAACTCCTTTGCTCTGAAAAAGACAGACTCAAAAGAGTCACTTATTATTATTAAATGGGTTTTTAGTTGATTATTGATAAGTGAATCTCATTCTGCAGTACTGATACGAACCTATTTATAAGTCTATTATATAAAAGTAAAGATGAATTCTTAATATTTATATATATTACACCTGAGTTTATTTTATTTTGCTTTTTTTCAGTAAATTAACTAATTATTTCAATAATATTTCTTTTAAGATATGATCGTGCCTCCATATAATGTTATCACACCCTCAGGAGCTGTGCCTCACAGTTTGAAAATCGCTGCCTTAGGTACAATAAGAAAGGAGATTGTGATTTTCTTACAATGTGTATGTGATTTCTTATAAAAATGACGATCACAGTTATGTGTTGGCAATATTACAGACACATGTTTAATTACATGTAATCAAGACTGTTTTGAAAAAAAAATCGAGGTTTTGTTTCTTCAGCTATTTTTTTAATATTATAAAATGAAATTTCCATTTTGTTATCCCCCTATTTATTGAACTGAACATGCATTTATATCACCACAACAAAGCATAATTCTCATGTTGTTTTTAATATCGATAATTTACTTCTATTGATAGTTAAATTATTTGCAGTGAATTATGATGTCAGAGGGAAGTGAATGATTTGTGTCAAAATAGCAAAGGATTCAAAGAATTAGCCGTGGCAGCCAAGTGATCATGTTCGTAAGATCACGACCGACAATGTATCCGTCGAGTCAATAATCCAAGTCCTGATGTCACTAATGGTTCCTCAAGACTTACTGTCCTCGCATTGGGATGCACTAAATGTCTGAAAAGTGGAATTATAACCTAGGTGTTATCCTCGCTATTTGATGGAGGTTCAATATTATGAGGTCCGTTACTAATAGCCCCTGTATTACTTTTAAGTGTGACGTTAATAAAACAATCAATCAATCTTATTTTTTTAAGTTACTGTAAGTATTTATTCTTTCCTTTCTGATATTTTTGCCACTTTAGAAGAATGGTCAATGGAAATTAATGGGTGGTCGCAGAAGACCAATCGTTACGGTCATGAGTTCACTGCTAGCATAGCTTTGTCTAATCGTGAGTTCCAGTCCCAGTACTAATAAAACTTTCCGTGTAGTGGAACTGATAAATATGTCGATGCTCCAATTCCTCCCGTTAGTGTGGTATGAAAGCTTAGAGAAAGGCGTACCAGTTTAGAGTCATCCCTGTTACTTGACAGGAATTGGAAATTACTAGGTATGTTGCCAATATCCCTCATATGGTTTCTAAATACAATTTGAATAAACAATTAATTAATTTTCAATACAAAGGGAATAAAGTAGAAATTAGATTTCGTTGAGTTTTCAGCAATTTTAAGAATAAAAGAGAAGAATACAATATCTAAAAATGTTAATTGTTTAGAGGCTTTTTATTTGTGAAATGTCGAGTAAACGTGGTAAGGATTCACTGCCATGCTAGACTTATGTAAACCAAACCATATATCGAACATTTACCGTTAACGGAAAGGTATCACGTGCTTCTTAATTTGGCGTAAATGATTATCGGCCATTCTAACGAAAATTCGAAGTAATTGCAACCTGAATTCGTTTCAGCCAGGTGCGCCGTTGCTGTTGTAAAATATCGACGGTTTTATTTTTGTTTCGTCAGATATCGGGCATATGGTTAATTACCATTCTCTAATTAGGTATCGATTATTTTCTTCGATCGATACGAATTTTGTATTGAAATGTTTTCTATGAAAAATGTAAATGTGAAATCGTTTTTCTGTTTTTTTTAAAAACTCATTTGTTTCAAGAGTGAACATATGTGCATAAATACATACAGAGAAAATAAGTTTGCCTGATCTTTCAGTTTGTAAATAAAACGAGTCTTCGATAAGTTTGATATAATTTTTAAAATAATAAAATTTTTCCTCAAAATTTTACATTGTTTTCATTATTCGTATAGAGTTTGAACAATGATTCAATTCGTATGCTCAGTTTGAATCAGGAAATTTGTTCATGAAAACTATTCATTAGTTTAGCGAATGAAAGTTGAATTTAATTAATGTGTGTATTAATACTATATTTAAAAACATTAAATCAAATTCACTTTTGATGAGTGATTTATTGATCTATATTAAATTTTAGAACCTAATATCAAAGATGGTATTTGCAGTGAATACCATTTCATGTATCTCAAAAGAAAGGCTTAATACATAAATGTTCTAAAATGACTTCTCTTTTTTTGTAAACGATGTTCTTTTAAAATTAAAACCACATGAGAAAAAAATTCAAAAAATTCTTATTTAAAAGAACAGCAAAAGTTATACCTTAGGTTAAGACCATGAGGTGATGTTCTGAATTAAGAGAAGTAACTAAATATTTTAAGCACCATTACGCGGAAACTCTCAACAGTTGATGTATTGATGTATACGAGTTGTAACAGGTAGTATAAGTTCTCAATTTTTTCATCATTTGTTCTGTTTAATCTCTGAATATGTTATTTCGCTCATGAATTTCACGAACCCTATCTGAATTGTTTATGTGGTTTATCAATGTCTGGATGTGTACAGGTGTTTTGCGCATGAAGATGTCGAGTCAAATGTTTTGTATAAAATTAAAGTCTTACGTTCAACATATTATTCTCCACATTTTTTTTTTCAAATATGTTTACCAATATTTATTTCTATTTCTTTCTTTTATACACTTGTGTAAATGGAACAAGATCTAAGTGCTTAATAATATAAAGTTTATAATTCAATGCAAACACTTTAATGTGAATGGATTTGCTTTCGAGTTTCAATCAAATTAATGTTTTTTTGTATATTTTCCTATTAAAATTATTTGTTGAAAATGATTTTTTCTATCATATCTTTATAAATTACATGAAAGTGATGACCCTTGAGATGAAACCGAGTTTACGAATCTTTCGTATGACCGACAATTATATGAAGGAGGGCAAGTATTGTAACAGACAATAAAAAAAAAAAAAAAAAAAAAAAACTTTTGAGTTTGATATCTTATTCACTTGGAAAAAGTCATACGGTTATTGAATATGGTTTTTTGTTCAATTTAAAGTGTAGTAAGACATAGTTTTTTTAGTGTTGATTCACCATATAATAGAGTTTTCCTTATTATTTCCTTATTTCCTTACGTTTATAGAGTTTTCCTTATCGTAACTGTAAATATTCTCTTTGATATACATTATTATTGAAAGTCATGCGAAAGCCTTATTTTTCTCTCAATATGTTATTTGGTCTGTTTAAATATTAGATTATGGTCACAATAATAACGTTTCCTTACGGATCAACTTTTGTTTTCTGTTTTTTAAAACAAGATAATGGAAAAAAATCAGGAAATGTTCTCTTATTTTTCTTTCACCCCTCCCCCTTTTATATTTCAAAAGAGCATTATACAATTTTAAAATATATAACATTGAAATATTTGTTAAATATATATAACATCAATATATTAATGATTAAGTACATAGTACCTATAGTATATGATAACAATCATGAATATTATAATAAAGTTGTTTATAGATAAAACAGAAATCTTAAATATATAATTCTCGCATTTGATTAGATACATATTAAAAAACCATTTTGAAGAATTGATAATATTGTAGTTGATAATGAACAGTGTAGTATCATGGTTTTGCAAAAAAAATACTAAATAGCATTAATAATATTTAATTTTATAGATAATATTTGGACAAATAGATTGCCTCATGGTTAATAATGAATAATATGTTAGAATGAATCATTATATAAAATAGAAAAAATAAAGTGATAATAATATATGTTCAATTTAATAGATAAAATACATAATATTTTGCACAAATATCTAATACTTTGATAAAGATTATAAATAATTAATTTTTATTTACCAAACGCAATTTAAAATTATTTAACTATCCATAAGTTATCTAAATTTAAGTTATATTTATATTTTTATTCCTAAAACGACATTGTCGTTTTAAAGCGAGGTTTAGAAAAAAAAAAAGATTGACAAAGACGTGATAATATGTTAAGAAAAATGTGAGTCAAACTGCTTCTTTTTAAAGAATCTGAACCTGTTCAGGACTAACGAAATCAGAAAGAATTGGTCCTCAAGATTACGCCCTCCAATTATACACTTTAGCGATTTCCCCTATTAAGCCTTATTTCATTTAAACTTTCATATAAAATCATTACTGCAATTGCATACGCTGAAGTAAAAGAATAAATATATAATAACAATAAATGAAATAATGCATTGTAAGTTAATATAAAAAATATAGTAAATACATATAACAAAATATAGCAAATAAATATAATAAAGTATAGTAAATAAATATAATAAAGCATAGTAAATAGGTATAACAATATAGTAAATAAATAATATACATAGTAAATAAATACAATTAAATATACTAAAATAAATATAGTAAAATATAGCAAATAAATATAATATGAATAAAATGCAAGAAAAAATGTAAAAAAATACATAAAAATGTAATACAAAAATTATGTTGTAAATTTTAAATAAAATACTCCGATTTGAAGCCTCACTGATGTGATCACTTGTCTCAAAATTTGGAACGTCTCATGTATGAAACTACGGGTCGTGAAGGGTGAAAAGCGTGATTATCGGTATGTGATCATGGTCCTGAACTGGTTTAGAAGCTGTGAGTTTCAAAATTAAATACAGGAAATAATTTATCCAATGAATTCATTTCTAAAAGGTAATATAGGATAAATTTTCATTGAAAATTACAACCCCATTCCACAAATTACCATTATGTTGAGTATAGGACTATGTGATGTACTTCAAGTGCCAAAAGTCATGGGATAGCAATATGTAAATATTCAGATAGCAGAAGCATCGCTTAAAAATATATATACATGGGCATTCATTTGTACTCAAGGGATTCATATGAAACCTTTTCTGATGAGAGTATTATAATTAACAAATTTCGAACAAGGTAGTTTGTAAAGCAGTTGCGTCTCCAAAGTGTGTGGATTACCTTTATAAGATATATGAACTGTGTTCCCTGGTCAAACTTAACCATTAATTGACTTGAAATTATTAAGATCAGGTTCTTGGGGACTATTTGGTTGAATTAATTTTTTCACAGCTATTTTGTCCCTTAAAAATAACTTAGGAAGGTAGTTCAGAAAATACCCACGTTAGAAATGATAAAAGAAGTATTTTCCCTTTTCTTCAAAGTACACAAGTAGGATATTCCTCCACAGCCAGAAAAATTACGGGACAATCGTCGTCATAACTTTTCCGGCATATGAGACCATCTCCGCCACCACTGGAGTAGATTCATCTAAAGAAAGCCATTGTTTTGATGATCATTTGATTTAAAATGATGATATCAGGTTTCAGCAATTCAACGATGATGAAAACTCGACTTGGCAGTAATAAAAACTAACCTTAAATCCATGTCGCATTTGTTTTGCACCGTTTAACAGAAGTCAACTTACAATGTTAAATCTAACTTACCTAACCAATCTCATCTGTCTTCAAAAACAGATACTTTTGATCTTTCTTCGTGTTCAAAATGAAGTAATCGTACTGGGGAGTGCATATATACACAATATTTCGATATAATTATTTCGTTTATTATAGCAAATACATTTTTGTGTACAATACTTATGTTTTCATATCTTTCATAATGGAAACATTCTTTGAAAAACATTTCGCTATGATTCCTTATGAAAGAATGAAATTCTTTGGTTCAAAATGATATATTTATATTAATCACTTCTTCCTAGAAAGTGTTATAAAAAGGAAAAAAAAAAGATGTGGAACCCTTTGATAAAACGTTCTTTCAACGAATTTGGGAAAGAGGGTGAAAGTGTTAGTGAATTATTTAATGTAATCACTTATTTTTTTCTTCCTTGTAGAAAATATGAGGATGTTCAAAGAGTTATGTGTTAACATAAATGTCCTCCCATGCGGAATAATAATTGCAATTATTGCTAGTCACCGTGAATCAACGATATAAATGATGTACTACTCGAATAATCCCTAGTGCCACAATTCATCAGAACGAATTAATGCTTACACGAAAGCTCCAGATCCGCATTCAGGGAACTTGGACCAAAGCTGATGAGTTTTGGTGTGCTGATGTGCACGAAAATAAGTTCTGACTCTGCTATAATTGATCAGAAACCTGTTTGTTGGTCCCTCTGTAGCACTTGGTCATTGTGAATTAGTTGTTAGTTGGATTTACACCCAACTAGATTATTCTTTATAGAAAGTACTTGTTATGTTGCTGACAGAAAAACCTATTGGAGTTTGAGATGTTAATAGTTGTTATAATTTGTTCATTATAGAAATTTTTTTTTTTTATCTCGAGAGGAAATTTCTAGTTGATTAGTTCTGTGAAATATTTTCCATCTAAGAAAGTGATGCTACCTTAATATATTTGTATTATAAAATATATTAATATTTGAACGTAATATCTTAATATATATCTTTATATTTCTTCTTAATATCTCGGTTTAATATCGTTATAATTATTCTTAATGCTTTGATATAATAACTTTAACATTGTGTAATTAGTTTCTTGATATAATATATTTATATTTGTGTTTTCTAAAAAAATATCTGAATAATAACTTAATATTTTAATTAATTATTATTTTAATTATGCGTGGGTTTATTTAATACAAAATGAATTGGTATTTTATTTAAAAAATATTATGTGTACATGTTTGTTTCCCTAAATAACTTTATGTGACAGAGGTTCTTTTTTTTCAGGTATACATTCATATTTTTTGTAAAGCCATATATTTTACTATGTGTTTCAGAAAATTTCGATGCAAGTTAGAAAATGGGAGCTGATGATGTAATTGTGAATCAAATTTGGAAATGTAACAAGATCAGATTAATTAATAAGTTAAAATGTAATTATTATTTCGATAAAACGAAATAAATTTTAAAAAAACTATTATATATATATATATATAAAAATAAATTCATTTATACTGAGCATTGTGAACTATGAGGACAGAGAGAAAACTATAAATATTTTGATAATATGTTTTCTTTAAAAAACCTTAAAGGTTTTGAATTATCATTTTATTGACCATTTCTAACATTTAATTATACGAATTAAAATACCTAAATATAAACTAATAAGTAAACAAAATAAATGGATCATAAAGCTTAACATTTTAGAAACACTACAGATAAGCTGAATGGAACTAAAAATTTTTTTTAATTAAAAACTAATCCCATGAATAAATATATATTCTCGAATAAATATGCATTCTCTTCTTTTATTCTATATTCTCGAAAACACAATAGTTGTAACCACTGTGGGAGTAAACCGTGTCAGTATATTTATTATTCCGAAGTACGTAAAGGTTTGTGTCTATGTATTAAGCAAATTCTGTTTAACAATGTATTAATATGGGGTATTTATGTAAATAAAGATATGTGATATAGATGGGAATACCTAAATAAAGTGGAAATATTGTATTAAAATAAAATGGAGGAATTTATTGCGGATCTAGGCACATTCAAATGAATGAAAAAGCAAAGAAAATGTTTAAACGATTTTCTTTTTATGTTAATGAGTGTTATGAGGGTCATTTTTCGATCCAGTTGTTTTTGTTTGATTGAGAATGACATAGTAAATAAATTTCATAGTTTCAATGACCTGGTCAGTTTACAGTATTCTGCAGGAGGGTTTGGGTACTGGTCTCATAATTTGAAAAACGTGCTCAGATTACGATGTTGAGTCTTTGCTGGTATCACAATCCCTAATGCTAAATAACGAAAGGACTCAGTCAATTAACCCCTATTTGCCTTTTAATTAAATTATGATTAAAATTGTCTTTCACTTTGTGAGGTATTTCTTTCATTATTCAATTATACGGCCATCTAAAAGTTTAAATAAACAATAAAGTCAAAACTTCAATTGAAGATACATAAAAGCAAGACAAAACACTTTGTTTACTACCAAAGAATATTAAGGCTACTCTGTCTCAGTTCCTTCTTAACTCAGTTAATCCTAATTTATTTTCTAATAATAATGTTTTAGATTACCATATCAATTTCGTTCTGATTCAAACACTGCTTGATAGCATCAGATTCGTATTTTAGTAATTTACCTAGGAATCTCTAATTTCCAAACAATTGATAACGATGTTTCTGTCTAATCTACAAATACATGTCTGCCTGTAAGGTATCCTCTATCTCCGGTCTCTTTCCTTTCAATTCTATTTCACTTATAAATCGTTATATTTAATTCAATGTACAAGACTTATGTTCGACCAATTTACCTAATCACGTTTCATTTTAGTTGGCAAGGAGTTGTTGTCTTACTGAAGTCAAGTTGCCTAAGAATCCCGGAAGAAGAGAAACTCACACATAGCCTAACGTTACAAGTTATCTATTGATTCATCTTTATAAATATTACTTCATGTTCAATTTATACAAAGGAGAGTAAATGGAAAACTACTTGATCATTTTCTTTTCTTTTCTTTCTTTTTTTTAATTTTACTTTTAGTTGGAAATTCAAATTAAAAACTTTCTCAAAATATTGTTTGGTATATTTTGTTTACAGTTTCATTACTTTTATACAATTGAACGTGATCGTTAGTGTTTTTATGTAATAACTATTTTCATAGCTGTAAATTGTTGAGAATGGTGATTCCACTGTTTGAATTATGGCTTATCGTTGATTGCATTATTTTGGATTCAACATCATATAGTATTCACATCTAACTATTATGGTAATATTAGTTACTTCGTCAAATTGATCTCTTTATTCATAAAATCCTTGGAAAACTGGTATTAACTTTTAGTGCAACTTCTGAAACAATTGAAAATATTTGATACATTTGTAATTAAAACCAGTGTGGTTTATTATTTGAAACAATATATTGTACAAATAATAATACTTTACCACAGGGCAGATTGTATTCAATAAACGTCTTACACCAGATCAAACACATTCAATAAACGTTATAGTCTTATAATGTATATGAATCATTTTGCTATAACCGCAATATACAAAACCTTTCTTTATAATGTGTCCAAATAAACCATTCAATGAATAATTTACGTTTCTTTAGAAATAAACCTCTACCGAAATCAAAGTTTTCCTATATTGTTTTCGAAAATAGATGAAAGTAAATGTAAAGGGAAAAAAGCATTACCACCTTTTCCATCCAGCGTGTTGCATTTCTTGGTGATTCTTTTCTCTAAATGCCAGATCTGTTTCTGCTCAAACGCAACTGGTAACTTTCTTCAGGATAACAAACTTTTGCTAATTAAATTGTTACCCCGCTGTGTTCTGTTTCATTAGGAAACGGAAGGAAGTATCGTGTGGGCTTAAATGCTTCCATTACATTTCGACTCTTTTAAAGAAACACACGCAATGTTTTCGCGCCTTCAGAATTAATGAGAAATGATCTAACTCCCGAATTTCCTGTTTCTTCTATTTTTTTTACGTTCTTTGCTTTATTTATACTACTGGGCAGGAGTTTTTCTTTGCATTTGCGTGGAATTAATTTGCGAATATTTATTCATTAAAATGAATCATATATAAAAGAAATAGTATTTGTATATTTAAAATGCTTCTTTTAAAGAAGCTTTTCAATGACTATGGATCTGAAAATTATCTTGCATTATATGTTATAAATTAGATGTTACATTTTATAAAATGGAGAAATATTTTATACGCTTGCTTAGATTGAAAAATGGTTTGCATTTTCACTGATATTACAATCTCTATACAAAAAATTGTCCACGGTAGCCAAATTGTCATGGTCACGAGCTCCTGAACAGCGTTGTTTTTGTCGTGTCTTAGGCTCGAGTCCTGATGCCTGATTGCCTGATTGTGAGGCTGATGCACGTAAAATAAATAGGGCTCACAGTGTTCTCTCGTTGAGATGTTATGCAAGCTTGGAGAGTACGACGCCAGCTAAGGTATAGTACTCGCCAGTTGACCGTGGCTCAAAATGTCGAGTTCCTTGGTCTACAGACATGGTTTCCTTTCTAAGTACAACGTTAATAAAACAATCACCAATTTTTATATGAAACGATTGATTTATTTCGAGAAGAAAATTCCTTAAATCATAAGTGAGAGTGTTTCTTGTTATATTTATATGCTTCGATATTTGATAAATGTTTTTTTTTTTAAGAATTAGATTTTGAGGATTTCAACAAGATGAATGGAACAAAATATGTTGATCGATTGGTGTCTAAATGAACTTATCTTTTGGAACTAATCTTCATAGATGTAATTTATATACAAATAACTAAACTACTCGTATATATTAGTGTTTTTAAATAAAAAATACTTCGTTTGGATTTGAGAAGTGAATGTATTATATGCTTAATTATAACTTTGAGTGTGTTCATAATATGAGTCACTTTGTTTGTGTCTTATGTAAAGAAAGTATTAATTTTAATATATTTAACACGCAAAAAATATTTCTTCAATATTTGAAAAAAATGAAAAATGAGTCATATCTTAATTTATTCCATACTGGTGAAAATTATATGATTGTTTTAAAATATATATAATAAATCTTTTTTTCTGAAGAATTTTTTGAAGTTATAAATCAATTTTATGTGGATTCTCTAGTAGTAATAAATGCATACATACTACTTATATATTTTAACTCCAAATGACTTACACATCCATATTTGGAAAAAAATACTTTTTGAATATAAGAAAAAATGAATACAAATCTACTTTTAAATGTATTATTTATTTTGTTTTTTGTACGAAAAGTAAGAATACATAGTATATTATTTTTGTTTGAGTCTATATTTTTATGCAAAGAACCTTAAGCAATCTTTATTTTTTTTATACTTGAAAGAAATAATATTGACATTTTCCACAATAAGTAAGAATTTATTTTGAAATAATTCTTTTATTATTACCCTTTTAAAACATATTTTCATCTCATATAAAAATATGAATTTTGGAACAGTTTAATATTTTAAGTCCATGTATTTGATTTACTGCTATAAACTAAATGTACTATTTACATATTTTGTTTTGAATTGTTTACTCATGGAATAGTAAAATATGTAATTCGGTTAATAATAGTGTAACTTATTTAATTTGATTATTTATTGAATTATATTAAAGATTTAACAGAGAAAGTTACTTTTATTTGAATAAAATATTAACCATCATTTTTATACAGAGGAAAGAGAGCTGTCAAGAATTTGGAGATGAAAGATGACACAAACAAAAGAGAAAATAAATTTCGAGCAGAAAGGAAGATAGTACATCATAATGCGAATAAGGTATGTAAAATTATTACAAAAGTAGCAATATATAATTAACAATTTGTGTAGCTTTTGTTATAGATTTTAAGGTTTTTTTGATATATATATATATATATATATATATATAATTTGTTTAGTTTTATTATATAGTTCTATAAATTTCTTTGTTTGATATGCTATTTAAATTTTCGTTATACAGTTTGGAAGATATTTATTTTTCTCTTCGCTGTCTGCTGTTTGTTTGAATTTGATTATATTGGTATTGTGTTTATTTTCTTCTCTTTTATATAGTTGGTTATCCGAATTTGGTGAGTTTTGGTTTGCTACCAAATATTATTATGATACAATTCATTGAAATGTCATAGTTTGATCAGTAATAACGTTATGAATACACATTATATCATTTCAAAGTATGGAACAATATTAATTACATTATTTCTATTATTCAAAATTTGCTTTCTTTTTACTTAGCTTTCGCTTTTAATTTTTCAGTAAATTACTAGATTCTTATTTATGACTTTAATTTTAAATTTAGTATGTTTCAATATTTATCATAATTTTTACATGAGTTGTATTAAAATAATTTAGTTTTATATGGATTTTTTTTTTATATAAGTTGGTTTTAGAAATTAATGTATGATATTATGATTTATATGTTGAATTTCTTTGTAGCCGTTTTTTTGAAAATTTTAATTTTGATATTTTCTATCCATCTATCTGTCTGTCTATGTATGTATGTATGTTTGTAATTATGAAAATGAAGGTGAGGCGTGCAAATGTGATCAACGACGATACACTCATTAGACGGCACTGTACGTCAGGATAATTTGCGAGAGGAGAACTACGAGGAGAAGTGGCTGGGAAACCATCGAAAATCAGCTGAAGGAGTCGGTTTGCGAGATGCCACTCGAAGCCATCGAGTTCCGACTTGGAAAGAATTGGCTTCGAGGCCAGTGTTAAATACCGAATGTGTCAATGGCATAATATTGCTGGAGAATTATATTAAAGAGGTGGTCTCCCACAGGGATTATATGTGCTGCTAAGAGAGCGGTAGTGCTGTAGCTTTATAACCGTATTGCAGTTTTCATAGTTATATATGTATTTGTCATTTAACTGATTATGTCCCATTGAATGTTAGTATTTTTAAATATTCTCGTTTCATCAATTGTACACCCCTAGACAAGTCAACCCAAAACCTCCTCCCCATATACATAAAATAACAGCTAAATGAATGTAGTTTGATATAAATTTAAGGTTAAGATTTAATGTTGCGTCATTTGTAAGGTTTTGTTTTCTCAACACACTCGCACGCACGCACGCACGCACTCACGCGCGCACACACACACACACACACACACATATACATATATATATATATATATATATATATATATAATTCTAGAATTAGCATTCAGTTAACTTTTTAATAATGTATACAATTCAATCAACAGGTGAAATAATAAGACAGAAATGTTAGGAACCTTCAGATAGAAGAAAATTCAATAAGCTGCTTGTGGATGGATTTGAAATATAAATAAATGAATATCTATAAATAAAAAAAAATTCTTTAATGTGTCTGAATAACGAAAGGTACGATTAAATAGTCATTTCTCATAAGTTGACATATTTAAAAATAAAAATAGAATTCTTCAGTCAAAGCATTAATCTTAGCTTTAGAAGATAAATACAAATAATTAGAAATATTTGAAATTTGTCCTTTTTTTTTTAGTAAAATAATAACTAATAAAGAAATATCGGGAATAAGAAAAAGAGGATGACAAATTAATTATATTGTAAAACTATAAGTTAAGAATTATTTTTCATGTGAATAAAAACTTATGAAAAATTATTACTTGTGATAAACATTACATTTTATTTTTGGATAAATTTTTATAAATGTTTTGAAATATTCTGTTTTCTGGAGAACTATTTGTTCTGCTACATATTATGCTTTTCTTTTTCCAAAATAAATATAATTTCATGCAGTTTAAAATATATTCTTGAAAAAATGTGAAAAACAAATTCTGCTCATAAATGTATTTTAAAGGATAACTATAATCAGATTAAGAGGATTCATAAGTAAAAAAAAATATCTTAAAAAATTCAGTAGTTTTGTTCTATACAATACATTCCTTTTTTTCGTAAAAAATGCAAACGAGACATCTTTACTCCCTAAGTATGTATTCTTTTTATAAAAATAATTTTACTTCCTGTGTTGTCTGCATTCTTCGTAACAAGTTTTGCTTTCTTAATAATAATCCGAGTTCGTGTTTTACTGAAAGCATCCTTATGCTAGTTTTTTACAGTGATAAAAACACGTATCTACTTTATCTTTGAGATGGAAGAGGATAAGAAGTTTTTCTCTTCTGCCTAGAGAGCAGTAAAAAATCCTGAAAAACTCCCATTTTCCGTCAGATAATAAAGAGACATCACATGTAGTACGGTGTGTTTTTTCAAATCTATTTTACTTAAAGCTTCCGAAGATAAGGAAGTGTTTTCCTCCTGAATGCTGACTTCAACGATATGTTATTTTTTAGAATCAAGAAGCGAACGCTGTCATCTGCTTGAAATGAACAAAAAGAGATGGTATATTTTTATTACGATTGACAATTTTTCATGTGGTGTTTAAAACATATATTATATGTTTTTTAATCACTTATTAATTGTAAATAAAATTATATATATATATATATGTGTGTGTGTGTGTGCGTGTATTACTTCTTTTCTGCATTTTACTTTCCTTCACTTTTTCACTAAAACATATTTTAACTCTTTAATGAAATAAATCTACCAACAAACTCCACGCGTTTTAACTGCAGCACCTACGCATTGTAAGATCTTCAGTAGTGGGTTAACTTCTCGAGCTTCTGTAAGTATAAAAGTTGATGCACGATTTGAGTGCTCTGTTATAGCACTCAAATTCCGCTGTTTCTTATAATTATTATAAGAGTGAGTTTTTTATGGTGTCATGGAATCACGAGCATACATTTTTTAAATCATTTCTTTATTATAGGACGACACTACATATATTTAACACACACAAAACACTGAAAGAAACATAAAATTGACTTTATAGTCCTTCTACGAGCTTAATCCTTATAGATGCGTCTTGTGCCTTCGGGGTTTCGTCTTCAACTGATTCGAACGCTGTCGAGATCTACATAACTGGTGGCAGCCAGTGTCTAACATCTCCTCTTTCGAGAGGGTGTCACAAAGAGAAAAAAATATCATGTACTAAGAAATTTACACGAACTGCATCTAAAAAAAATAAGAAAACATTAATAATATATAATTTCAAACATAAGTTGGAATATAAGATATTAAAAAAATATTGAGTCTTTTTTTTCCTAATTTTCAGGAAAAGAGTTCAATATAGTTCCTGCATCTATCCAATCAACTGTTGGTAGTCGATTCAGTGCATCAGCGTTCAAGTAAGTTTTAAAAAGACTATATCTGACACTAGCGTTAATTCGTTCTAGAGCTAGAGACCATCTCTAAAGACGAAGAGTTTGCTTTTGATCAGCATTCTAGTGGGAAGAATTCAAGTGTCCCTTTAAGTTTCGTTGATTGGAATAAGTTTTGTTACAGGTGTGTTTTTGACATCGCCAAATTCAATATCGGTTTCAAAAATGACTATGGTGTTGTAAAATTGAATATGAAGCATTCTAATTTTGTTCGCATGGATGTGTTACACACTATTATCCGGCATTTGAACTAAATAATTGTATGCACTTGATTTGATGGAAATGTCGATCTCACGAACATTTTATGTGTACAGTCAAGTGTAAGATCAATAACTATATCATCGTTTCGAAATTTTTATACTATTTGCGATGATATTATGGTATTAACCATAGTTTTCTTGGTTAGTAGTAGAAGCAATACCACTTTACTCAGCAGCAAGTTGAAGTTTGATCTTCAGGTCACTAAGATAATTCAAAACTTACTTTAATTGTTCGATGGGTACGGGAATATCTTCAGTCCAATAGTCTTTTAGAATCAATAAAGGACTAGTAGGACCTCGTCCATGTAACATTTGAAATGGACTAACACCTGTTTTTGATTAGGTAATTTGCGATAAGCCTATAGTAGAAAAGGTATATGTTTACGCCCTTTCCCTCATAATATGATGTATCCTATTTTTCAATAAACCATTCCATCTTTCGATGAGACCATTGGATTGTGGGTCTCTTGAAACAGAAAATCTAGGGGAAGATCCTATTCTTTTAAAAAATTCCTTTGTGAGACTAGATGTAAAGTAAGTGCATTGATCGATAGTAATTATTTTTTGTGTACCAGTTCTTGAAAATGTTTATAATAATGCTTCGCAAGTAGATTTTGCTGATGTGTTCTATCGACAGATGGTTTCAGGCCATCGGGTGCACTAATCTATTGAGCATAATATAAACTTGTATCCTTTACTATTATGTCCAATGGGGCTTATTATATCAACATTTATGATTTGGAAAGGTTCATTAGGTCGTGTTACGGGAGTTATGGGAATTTCATCAGATGGTTTCTTTTTAGCTTGTAACTGGCACGAAACACAAGTGTCGCAAAAATTTTGTACACCCTTTTTCATGCTAACCCAGAAAAAAATGAATATCTTATCCGTTCTAAAGATTTTTTTTCCGCAGGTGCCCATCCCATACAGTGGAATGTGCGAGTTCCAACAATTGCTCTCTGAGCTGAAGGGGAATAAATAACTGGAATACGGGTTCATCTAAAATCTTATCTTTATGATACAGGTACTTATTCTACATCATAAAACCAAATGAAGAGTTTCTGGCATCTTGTCAACATGTGGATAGACTTTCGTCATTTTCTTGTTCAAACTGAAATTTATTTGAATCTGAAACTAAATCATTATTGATACTACCACTGTCTATATCAGCACTAGTTAAATTATTTACAGAATCAGTGGCAGTGTGGATAGGGATCCTACTATCTTAACAGAGCTAGGGTTCAAATTAATTGTATTCTCAACGAGACTGATAGAAATGTATCTATGAGGTAACTTGATATCATCAACACTAAGATTATTTACATAACTTTCAAAATTACTTTTAGTTGCAATCAAATCGCCGTAAGCACTTAAACTTAAAATATCATGTACGAAATTATCTACCATTGCACACGTGATTGTAACAGGTGTATAAATAACATTAGACTCATAATTACTAAATTAACTTTTATTAAAGGTGCAGTGACCTAATGTCCCAAAAAAAAGATTTTAAAATAACACTTCCGCACAAATTCTGATAGTGTTCAGGTACTATACTGGTTTTAATTGTAGATAACTGGGTTGCATTATCCACTACAGTAGTTGGGGTTTTGTTATCGAATTCTGTAGAATAGCGATTAAAGAGTCAAAACAAGTTTTATTTTTATCCGGCATTTTCGGTAAACCGAATAAAACATCTGATGATATATCAACTATCAGTGAATGATTTCCGTTTTTATTATTCCTTTCACTAATTCCCGAGTGTTTTTTTCCTATAGTACATAATAACGTATTATGATTCCTATTATGTCATATTTCGCAATTCAGTTAATTTTTACAATCCTTAGCTGAGTGCTTTCTTCCGAAACAAATAAGACACCTATCCAGATTTTTTAAATTTTTTCTTTTTCACAGATACATCCGTATCGAAACATTCCGATGATTCATGCGTTTTCGAATTGCAAAATAAACAACTCTTACAGACAAACACAGATGTGGAGGCGTCGATTGACCGTTTAGTTTCATAGGTTTTCTCTCTCTCTCATTTCCGTCTGATAACAATTTAAATCTTTCCGGAATGAGATTAGAATGACAGTAAATGTATTTTTGATCATAGGCTGGAGATCTATCGTCAGAAGTAAACATATTAGCTCTTTCAGGAGATTGTATTTCATTTCTGAGGAAATCCAAAAAATTATTAACATCAAAACATGACTGTCCATCGTTATCAAGAGTATATTCTAATATGAAATCGTTTGGAATAACTGTGAATAATACAGGGATTAACATATTATTATGCGATTCTGGATTCACATTTAAAGAACACAAACTTCGAATTTGTATCTCATTAGTATCAAATATATTTCTTAATTTAAAAATATCATTGGATCGTGAAACAGGAGAAAGATTGCGAAGTTTTTGCATATGTGTATTTATAATGATGTCATGTCTTCCAAACCTAGTATTTAAAATATCTATAGCAGAGTCATAATTTGCATCTGAAATTGAAAAACCTTCTATCACACTAGCGGCAGTTCCACCTAGGTACGTTTTTAAATAATTAAACCTCTCTACTTTCAAAACTGAACTATTGTCGTGAATTGAAACTTTAAACGCGTTCCAGAAACTAATCCATTGACTAATGTCGCCGTAAAATTTAGAAATTTCTAATTTCGGAAGTCGCACTTCCTGGTGTTCGTTCTTTCCCGAAACTTCAGTTGTTTTCAGATCTGTATTCGTTTGTATAGTTTCTTGTTTATGTTTTAAATACCTATTTATTATTGATTTCGATAAAGTTATTTTATCTTTATTCGTCACATTGTTTTGGATTTGTAGTTTTGATTCATCATGAAGTAAATTTTCAATTTTTTCATCGAGCTTGTAAAGCTCTTTTTCTTTTCATGTGATTAAAGTTAAGGAATTTTCGAGCACATTAAAGTTATCAAAATTTTTTATATTATCTTCAGCTTTGTTTATGGTATCCGTTAAAGAAGTTCTCAAATATCCTCTTTTTTTAGTTAAAAGTTTTACTTCTTCCATATTTAAATAGCAAAAAATACTTAAGAAGTATTCATATACTTTCACGATATCCAAAGGAGAGATTCACTTTACGTTTTTTACGTAATGACACTATTCCGTTTCTGATACCAATTTATAATAGCGTGTTCATTTATTCAGTCATGGAATCACGCACATTCTTATTTTTTTACTTATTTTTTTATTATAGGACGATATTACATATATTTAACACATACAAAAACATAGAAATAAACATAAAATGGACTGTCCTACGAGCTT
Organism: Nephila pilipes; assembly: GCA_019974015.1. NCBI lineage: Eukaryota > Metazoa > Arthropoda > Arachnida > Araneae > Nephilidae > Nephila > Nephila pilipes. Next base: position 66,845 of record BMAW01058869.1, on the reverse strand, counting down.
AACTCTGATGCGTCTTGCACATTCGGGATTTTCGTCTCGTTGCTCTTATCCTGACGAGCTCTATGCAATAGAGGGGCCCGTGCCTCGCACTTCTCTATTGCCTTATAACACTAGCTACTTTCGATGTTTGCTTCCATATCTTTTAGAATGCAACACACTGTTATTAACTAAAGGAATGAAGAATTGTAAGTAAAAACAGGCCAGCTTTTTATATATATATATATATATATATATATATATATATTACAAAATAAAACTGCTCATAAGTATTTTTTTCGAACTATTTCATCGGTATAGTTTTATCTTTCGGCCATCATTCACTTTTATTAGATTGTAACTTTTTTTTTAATTATTTTGTAATGTTTTTCTGTTTCTTTTGTTTTATATTTTTAGTTTTTAAAGTAATCCATATTTCTTTCCACACTCAGGCACACACTTCGTAACTTAGGAAAAAAAAATAACGAGTTCGATTTCTTTTTGGTAATTTTTTTTCTTTAACTTTAATTTTTCATCTTTACTTTGTTAATTAATCTATTTAATTATCCCTTACTATTTTTAATTTATTGAAGAAAGAATGTTTTATGAATTTATTGAGTGTAACATTGCAAATATATTTGTTGTTTTCGTGTCTTATTTCTGCATCAAAAGAAATGAAAAGAAATACCTCTAATGAACTTCTAATGAAACCTCTAATGAATGATAATTGGAACAAAGTTTTTTGAAAGTTCATATTCGATAGAAAATAATTAAATCAATTTAATGAGCAATCCATAATAGAAGAGTCATTTCAAGAAACTATGAAAAATCAATATCTCGAAAATACAACTAATACATTTATTAAATACAATAAAATTTGTAACTTTATGATACTTTACTGTATTTTCTTAAAATGGCTAGTTCCATGATTCAATCTAAATAGGGACGATAAATTCGCTAACTATGGCATAAGTAGTTATTTTTCTTCACCATTGAACATACGTTTTTTAAATTTTTTT
>BMAW01058869.1:28289-65840 GCA_019974015.1 Nephila pilipes | reverse complement strand
AAAAAAAAAAAAAAACTTATTCCTCATAATTTTTAAGGTTTCATTGTTTCGTTTGTAACATTTCCTTTATCGCAAATGATAATCAATTGTAAATTAGTTAAATAAAAATACCTGACTCAAAACTATTATCAATCTGACAATAATTATTTTGAGCCGAATACCACAGCAATCGTTATAATTATAATTTTTTTGATATTTCGTAAACGATTCATAACTAGCATTAAGGAAAAAATTAACTGATGCATTATCAAAACTTTTTTTTTGAGAAAAATAATTTTATACGCACTCTACAGCACATCCCCCAACAAATTATCAGGTACTTTAACCCATTTTACTTTTGCTCGTGGAAGAAATTTCTAACGTGTAATGTAAATAAGCCTAACTATTACTAAATGAATCCAGATGGTGGTTAAGCTATTCAAAAGGTCTTTGTTTCTCATCTTCGCCACCTAATAAAACGGTAGAAAACAACAGCTGCAATTCTGACTTTTTTTTCGTCCAGCGTGAATAAAATTGCTTTCTTCTGAGAAAGTTGGTGCGAGAGCCAATTGCTTTCAAAGAAGATCCTTATTTCTTTCCTGTTTGCTTTTCTTCTTTTTATTTATTCATCTTTAATGAAATATGCTTAGAAAAAAAAAACATCTCTTTATTGTCATATTGATATTAACGTACGATAGATTGGATGCAGTGTTGAGCAAAATTGAGGGAGGGGGGGGGGTTAAATTATATTAGCTTACCTCTTCAATGATGTATCATTAGGAAGTGAATTAATGGTCGCCTCGCATCTGTGAGGTATACGATTGAATTTTTACTATTTGAGTAGTTATATTCTGTTTTGAGGGTGAATAAGGCACATAACAAAACACATAATTTGTTAAGGATAATTTATTTAAATTAGGAATCTAATGTTGACATGAAATAGAAAGTGTTATGTGGATTCTTTTGAAACTACACTAGAACTACGACTGTCCACTTATTTCCCAAATAAAAAATCAGAGCAAAATAAAGTTTTTTTTGAGATAGTAAAATTTTATTAAATGTAAAACAAAAACTTCTACAGAAATATACACAAAGGGAAAAAACAGTATCTCTCACCGTTTGCTTATGTTGGCTTCATTTATGACACATCCATCGTGTAAGCAAATCCATTGTGCTGAAAATATGAACTTTGGTAACTGGAGAAACTAATAGGCAGGAAATGAAAGACCAGCAAACTCATTCTGAGCAGCCTGTCCCAATCTAAACGTACATAATTTTAACAATGAGAAATCTGATGATCACCAGTCTGAAAGATTAGACGCGACCATTGTAGTGTTATTTTAGATGGTTTTTATCTCATACAATATGGTGAATATGAATTAAGTTAATTATTCAAATTTGTATTTCTGTGTTGTGGGTAAAATAGTAATATAAAAATAATTCAAAGTATGTACCACTAATTTGATCTTTAAGGATAGAGTTTTTGTTTGTTTGTTTTATTAATTTAACAATTAACATTTGTTTGGACTGAGATATTGCATAATATTGGAGATTATGTGATTAGGCCTCCAAATTATTTAACTCTCCCGTTGTCTTAAAATACAAACTTAAATTTTCTAATTCAAAGTACAGAATTAAAATAATTATATCAATAGAAACAGTCATTGGTTATCAGTCTAATTAACTTATTTATTTATATTGTATAGGAAAATATTCTATATTAGTTTATGATCCCTAAAAATACTTACTGTAGTACGTTATACATAAATTATAAATCTCAAGCTTACCTGACACTTGGATCTGAGTATAATTATGTAGTTGCAGCGAAGGTTCAGATTCCACGCGTCAAAGTCAGATCTTTGCTCAGGAACATAAAAATTAGATTCCTCATATGAACAAGTATATTTCGCTAATATACTTCATCTCTTTATTATTCTTTTTTCCCATCTGTTAACTTATGGTCACAGTTGCTCAGTGGTTATAGTCGCGAACTTTCACGACATCCTTTGTTTTTGTCAATTCGTGGATTTGAACACCGAAGCTACTAAATCTTTACTGTGTGGTGGGCTTTAGCGGCATAAATCTGATAAGATTTATGTCACTAAAGTCCTTCCATACCAAAAGATTATGTGATTATGGTGTGGAATTTTGGAAAGGGAATCTGACAGTTCAGGTGTTGTCCTTGTCACTTCACCGAGTTACGAAATTCCGATATCCGTCTTCAATAATCCTCGTGTTGGTTCTAAGTGCTATGTTAATAAACAATCAATCAGTCTACTAGCTTAGGCATATCTTATATATTCGCTCTTCACTATCACTTCATAATACTTCCTTACAATAACTATTTTGCTAAATCGTACTCCATGTGACAGGGTCGAGGCTTTACTTTGTTGTAAATAAATTCATAAAGAATCCTCAAGATAATTAATAGATGAACGCAAAAGTCTAATATTATACTATCAGGATCAAAACAAACCCTGAATTTGTCTAGAGAAAATTAAAAAAAAATACGTATGTTTATTTTATTTTCCTTCAAAGTACTGTCCTCCTGAATTTACTTAATTATTCCATAACTATTTAAAACATTACTACAAACCTTTTGTGGTACGTGCCTTCAGCTGCATCGACGCATTTTCAGTAAATTCTTTTGAATCAGGAAAATGATGTCCTTTCTGTTTCATTTACAGCCATGAAAGGGATATAAATCTACAGGTTTTAGGTCAGATCAATAAGGAGGAAGCTACACTGCTCAAAACAACTAAAGAATATTGAGGTTTTGAGTGGACTAAGCGGCTGGAGAATTGTTTATATGATTGACACAAGATCGACAGACGTGGTATGAGGCTATATAAGAAAAAAAATCAAGCATGTTTAGCAGAAAAAAATACATTTTAATTAGCATTTGGACACAAAAGGAAAAAAAAAACACAATTTGTGCATTCGATCAAAAACGAATAATAAAGGGTATTTACTTGAAAGAAAAGTTTTAGTAGGGGGTATGGTTCCCCCGGATGACCAGCAATGCTGAACACTTTTGAGGCATGGAGTCAATTCCTTGGAGAGTTCGTGGGGGAGTAGGCGGTCAGCACTCGTCGGCCTAGAATGTCCCAAACGTGTTCTATTGGGTTCATATCCGGAAAATATGCTGGTTATTCCATTCATACGATTCCCTCCTGGAAAACGAAATCACCCACTAAATTGGAACGATGTGGCCTGCAGTTGTCGTTCATTAAAATGAAGTTATCTCCAATTGCTGCTGCCTACGGGACTACAATAGGTCTTAAGCTCTCATCCCTATATCGGTGACCGATCAGAGCTCCATTTCGAAGGATGTAGAGATCGGTGCGCCCATCAATGGAGATGCCAGCATAGACTATCACTCCACCTCCGCCAAATCTGATACTTCCAAGCACGAACGCAGGATTGATTCTAGCGCCACGTTCCCTCCAGATAAAAATACGCCTATCATCAGGATGAACAGAAAAACTGGTCAGAGAAAAGAACATTGCGCAATAAATTTCTCCTCCAGTTCACATGCTCAGTTGCCCACTCCCTACGGGCGCGACGGTACCTTGCCCTTAGTTTAACACATACCATTGGTCGGTCGAGAATACTGTCTTACAGCGTGAAGCCGGTTTCGGGCAGTTTGAGTCAAAATTGTGATGCCAGTAGCCGAGCGAAGATGTTGCTGAAAAAGAGTAGCATTCATATTTCGGTGTCTCCGAGTCGTTACTGTTAAATATCTATCTTCATTGGGCGTTGCTGCACGTCTTCGATCTTGCCCTGGTCTTGGGCCTGCACTTCCAGTCTCCAAGAAAAGGTTCCAGATTCTGGGAATCACATTTTGTGCAACTCCAGTAGCTTCTGCTACTTCGGCTTGTGTTTGGACCCCCTCTAACCTTCCAAAAATTCTCCAGGCTTCTGAATAGGTTAAATGTCTTCGTTGAGACATCGCAATCACCGAAACAAAACACTTATTGAATTTCGATCATTCTTTTCTGCTTTGTCTTTCGTTAGGTTGAAAGGCAAATTTCACACGCTGCCGCTAAAGCGTCGTTTTTGACGTCAGACTCAAAATTTGCATATTCCGAAGTTTGAAAATGAGAAAAATTTGCATTTGTGACTCTTTTCTTCCATTTTCTGTAAAAACAATTTCGCTTATACGTTATTTTATATAAGACTTAAAATATCCTTTAATTGTTTTGAGCAGTTTATAAAGTGGTAACATTGTAACTGGCAAAGTGCTTTTTTCCACGAGCAGGGAATGATGTGCTGATGCCAAGTGATACATCAAAAATCAATAATTTTTTGTCCATTTCGTAACCGTCTTCGGCGGGTGATGTTTTCTACCCCGTGGCGCGGAAGGTGCTATGAGGTAGAACGCCACCTTGACGTTGAACGCAAGGCAGGATTTTAACTCTCGATCTGTCGGTTCAGAGAAAACTTGTCTCATGGCTTTTCACTGCTTTTATCAGCTAGACCAATTGGGATTTTCCCTCGAGCAAGTTATTGAGGCATTTTAACTTCTATCACCTCTTTGGTGAAGAGAACCACCGCATACTGTCCCTGCTCATCGGGAGTGGAGATTGGTTGATCTCGAGTAACAGATATGATTTTTGTCCTCGATTTGTCGATCCACATGAAACTTATTCTATCGCGTTTGGAAGTACTTTTAGAAATAAGGCAGAAAGAGGTTTACCTTCGGGCTAGTCATTGAGGCGTTTAAACTTCTGTCATCATTGTTGAAAAGAGTCACTGCACATCTGACGATGACAACAACTTTAAGTAGACATATTGTTAATAGTTGCTCTTCTTGTAAGATCCACTGACTATCGTTTAATTCACCTTCCATTATAAGTCTAAAAATACATACACTAACTAAATTACACAACCAACCATAACTGTCAGATAATGATGAAACAGATCATTACTCTTCACTCTACTTATGTTTCTTAAATTATGAATATACTATATGTTTGTACATTTTACTTCAAAACCTTATAATCTAGTATAACGTCAATATCTTATCGGGATACTCGGGTCCGAATGAGTGAACTTGCGATTATTAAAGAATCGAGCAACTTCCTTATCTTTCATTAATTCCCAGACGTCCTGGATTCTTGTTCTATAACAATTATGTAGGTTTACACGCATCATCTGTGGCCACGGTAGATTAGTGATCATGGTCGTTGACGTGAGTCCAGCTTTGCTTTCGTTGATTAGGGGGTGCAGGCTCTGATACAACTAAATACCCACCGCAGTCTCAGAAGGTAGCTCAACATATTTCTTAGTAGTGCTGTCCTCAACACAGATAGAGATTTCTATTTAAGCAAACACTTGTTTTAGGCAAGTCTACGATTTAAGCAATGTGCGACCTTATTACATGTATAAATCTATATTATTTTATACCGTTTTATCAATTCTACTTCTATTATTGACCCAACTTTCATTTCCAACTATTAGTGCAAATTGGCTAAAAACTGAGCCGAATTAACTGCATCTTCTAGGTTTTCTATCGAAATGAAAATTCGGAAATCGAAGAGAAAACGGCAGGAGTAGCCTTATGGTCATCGTGGACTTGCGGCAGCTGTTGTTCGCGTCCAATGGTGGGTTCAACCCCTGATGCCATTAAAGACCTACGTGTAGTGGAGCTGATGCACGTTAAACCTGATATCCAAAATCATCTCAATGGCGACATGTGGGAGTATGGAGAAAGAGTTGTTAACTCAGGTATTGTTCTAGTCACTTGACCAAGATTCAAAATTACGAGGTCAGTCACAAATAACATTCGAGTTGCTTCTCAATGCAGTGTTAATAAGCAATCACTCACCATCACCCCTAATTGGCGATATTAGTGAAGAGACTAAAAGGAGGTTATATAATTGAAGCTGTGAGAAGATTTATAGCCATTCATTGATGTAGTCGCTAACGATAAAACGCCGAATTCTTAGATTAATGTTTAAACATTAATTCATCTGTAAATTCTTTCCATTGATTGATTGTTTGTTAACGTCGCAATTGAAAACAACACGAAAGCTATTGGTGACGAACCCGGCATTTTGAATATTTCTCAAGTGACGAGGAATACACCAGAGCATAACTACTGGACTATCGTGCTCGTAAGGGCCACAGGCCTTGTACTCTTGTACCTCAATCAAGTGACCAGTACGATAACTGAACTGATACCTTCTTCTCTAAACTTACACACCACTCCAATAGGAGAACTAAAAACCTCGACATATTTGAAGTGCATCAGCCCATTAGACAGCGGATTAATTTTAGTTGCGACTAGTACCCTATTTCCTCTGATTATAATTAGTTGGCTTTTTGTTTCTCTAAAAGATTTGTTATTCCTCTCTTCAGCTCAGAATTGTAAATACTTTTAGTTAAAATTTAAGGAGTTTTTACTGACTTTTTGTGGGTCCTGCGAAACCCTTTGGTCATTTACTTCGAAATAAATAGAAGCAATATGAACAATTAGAAATTGCCGTCTTACAATTAAGTTTCACTAAAACGCTATAATGATTTTATAATACAGGGTGATCAATTTAAAAGAGTACCCGTTTGTCTTTTGTATTTTCCACCCCTATAATATATATAGGAAGACTTTCAACATCATTACTTATTTAATATGTCTATATTTAATGTGTGGGAATCATTTCCCCCTTTCTAAATGCAAAAATTCGTTTTGCAAACATAAATTTGCGTTAACATCATTAAAATGTCTTAATCCGATTCCGCGCATATGATTTGAGCAAATCGTCTGTTTCTCTCAAAGTTTTTTATTTTTTTTTTATTTTGGAAAGCTCATTTCATATGTTTATGAACGGAAACAATAAAAATCGTGTGTATTAACTAATTATTATGTCTTAAGAAATTCCGAAGTGTACCTGAACATAATTCAAATTTTTATTGCCTCACTGGAGATACAGGACATTTACTGCTGGTTTCAGAAGTAGGAGCTATGGCACATACGTCAAACCTAACAATGAAAGTGCTTTTAAGTAATTCTTTGATTACCGTTTTATTTCAATAAACCTCTGGCCACCAAGGTCACCAGACCTTACTCCGTTAGATTTTGTTGTGGGATTACCTCAAAGATAGAATTTTCCAGAGAAGTCCTTCGAATATCTACGATTTAAAACAAATCATAAATGAAGAAATTTCGTCAATAACACCAACAATGATGCAAAGAACTTAAAGAAACTTGATTCGATATGTTCATCTTTGCATTCAAAATGGTGGCGAACATTTGCTATAACGAATGATAATGTAAAAAAAAAAATTGCATTAAATTATGTTTTTCAAAAATAAAATTATTATAGGATTAAGTAACATTGTGCGTCTCCATTTCTGTTTTACCTCACAAAAATAGTTGTAACAGTTCAACAATGTTAAAAATTGTCTCCCACACTTAAACAAGATTCTAATAGTCACACATCAGTGTCAGAATAGTTTCCACATCCATCAGTTTTAAAGGTAGTAAGAAAACCAATGGGTACTGTATTAAATTGATCAAACTGTATACAGATAAACACAGGGAAATTTAAATATTAGTTGAGACAAAAATCAATTTACCTGTTTTGTATTAAATTTAAACTGAAGTTGTGTCAGAATTTTAGTAGAGGTTGGTTGATCTAAATGGTTTATGAACGGATTAGAGCCATTTTTCCGAGGATCTTCAAAACGTGTGTCTGTTTCCAGAAGTAATAGCTTCATGGTTATAATTTCTTATTCATTATTAGACTTTTACAATTCTTGTTGTACCAAAATGCTCTATGAAATACGCCAACTTGTGAGTGTTGTGGTAAATCCATCGGTGAAGAATTCTGGGGGATTTGGGCGACTCTAGGTTTTAATGGCAACTTTCATCTTGTCAGAAAGAAAGTGTTAGTCAGAAGGAATCTTTAAGGTTATCTGTCTTTTTTGGAGAAGAGATTAAATTCATTGTGGGCAGTTTTCGTTCAGTTATAAGTATGGAAAGGCTTGCAAGACCTCAGCTGTCATAAACTCAAGTACGATTCAATGCTTCCCCTTCAAACTGATCTCCATGTGGGTTTCCAATCTCTTCAGGTTTTAATACGGCACTTACGCCTGAGTACAAATAAATCTAATACGTTACATGTAGAGAGCACTTGTAGGTTCCATGTACAAAAGGAATTTTTAAAATCGGATAAAAACTTATGACCCTGAAGTTATCATTTTCCATTCAAGCCTTGTGCTTTAAGATACCATTAAATTAATTTAACTGTGTCAAGACAGCATATAAATTTATTTTTACAAATTCTTGCAAATCTTTATTTAAAATTTAAACAAAACCATTCTAAAATGGTGTGAAAACGTTTTTCCTCCTAGTGTCTTCAAATAAAAATTATTAAAATAAATACTTTTAAGGGACGAATCGGTCGAGAAAATTCTTTGAACGAAAATCAAAAAAAGCAAAGAACACATAGTCTTTTAATACGAGTATATCGCCAGTTCAGAATGATAAAAATAAATATTTGCCATCTGAAGTCTTTGTCGATTCTTGTGATAGCTTGAAACAATGGGTTTGTGTGGGTTGATTTTTTTTGAAGTTAGAAGGCACTTCAAGAAATAGATTTTATGCTATACTTTATCTCTCGTGTAGATTTCTTTTTTATGATCTCTACGTGACGAGAGATTGAAATGTTTTAAGTGTTTATTACCCTGTTCGAGATATTGCTTATCCCTCATCTTTAGAGTCCCATAAGATACACAAATAAGTTATATCATTTTATAAAATATCTATTTGCATTATAATGATTATGAGTTTTGTATATAATCTACTGATATATATTTTCATAAATATTTTAAAGATGTCAATCAGTTTTTATTTATGATTTTAAAAATCATAAATTACGGATTCTGTCTCGTAACTCATCAGACAGCTGTCCAAGTCTCAAATACTCTTATTCGTGATAATGAAGCCTTTCACAACATGAAAATTATTCGTCATAATTTTTCCGATGGATGAGACTATTTTCATTTTTTTTTTGAAAGATATTCACCGGAAACAAACCAATGTATTTATTTTTGCTCGATTTTCGATACATAATGATGAATTTAAGTCTCACCTATAGGGGACCTTGATGCAAAACAACATAGAAAACTCGACGCGACAGCATTCAAATTTGGATTTGACTACCAAATTAAAACTAACATTTTGAACAATGTCAAATTTGTTTAACAGATGGTAGCACCCTATGGTAACAACATTTTTTTAGACATCAGTTTTCAAATTCAAGGACTTTTCGAAAAACCCATGTGCAATCAACCAATGAAAAGAGTATGTCACATAGTAGGTGAAGGCGATCTCCTGGACTAGAAAAGTTATGATGACGATTTTTTGTGATGCGAAGGGCGTCATATTCATAGATCGAGGAAAAAATTGACAAAAAATCAATGAACAATATTACAGAGCGAACTAATTTATTCCCATTTCCCAATCCCAACACGGGTACTTTTTGAACAGCTCTCATCCAGTCTATCAATTCAGCAAAGGTATACGTTGAATATAATTGCATCTATTTGAAATTAGTAATAGGCTCCATATAATTCTTATTAATTTATCAGTTTTTAAATGATTACATCTTGCAAAGAATTATTCATTGCTTTGTTTGATGACGACGCATTTTCTGCATTTTAAACATGCAACCTATTTTAAACATAAAAACGTTGCTCTCATGTGATTCCATTAATTATATTTTCAAAGTTTACCATAACTATCGTATTTTCATGCCATGGTTTCTGAATGTCATTGTAAATATAAAATGATGCAATATATTCCAAAATTAATTAAATTCTGTTGCATGTATTGAAAATAATAGTATATAAAAATTTATTTAACCTAAACTAATGCGCTGGAAACTATTACTTAAAAATATAGGTTGATTCATGTTTATTACTCTCCAATATTTTAAAAAAAAATTAAGGCGTGTTGTGAAATATAAAGGAAAAGAAAAAAAATAATTATTTCGTATTTCTTTTTATTCAATAACAGTTTCGTATTTTCTTATATTTATGTAGTCACTCTAGCCTAGTAGCAATGGTAGAACTCTCGTCACCGGTGTTGTTTCCATCGAGTCATGTGTTCTAATCCTGCCTCGTGTAGCGGGCCTGATGCATGTTAAATCTGTCGAGGCTTCAAATTTTCCCATTGGCTGGGTGTGAAATTTTACAGCGGGAGATGCCATCTCAGGTGTCATTTGATCGAGGTTCAAAATTAATAGGTCCGTTTACCAATATAGCTTTCATGTTGCTTCAATCAAAATACCTTAAAACTATTAAAATAAATTCATTTTCTAGCGTCGCGATAAGTGCATGTCTTTCAGCAGTTATTCACATTATAAAATATCGTAGGAATTTTATTTCGCTGAAACAAACTTCTCATTTAAGTAATATCTCATAAGCAAAGATATTACTAAAACCCATAATCTATTGCAATGTACCTCGGCAATTTTTTTCTAAATTTAATTCTCAATATAAGTCGTCAGGAATGACATCTTCACACTTATAAAGGAGTTAAGAACTAGTATTTCATGAATAGGAGATATTTAAAGGCTTTGAAAGTGATGAAGCTCTTCACACATCATCACAAAAGTGACGAATATAGTTTTTTTTAATAACAAAATACTTTAATCTTATTGCAAAAAAAAAAAAAAATGAAATTTTTTTCATCTCACTGACTTTGACTAATATGTGAGCTTTACCAGCATAGACCGGTTAATATATGTAGTGCAACCAAAAATTCCCCTGAATAGTTACATACAGTTAATCAGGTATTCGTTGGTGGGAAAATTTCTCTCTCTAATGTTGGCAGTAGAAATAAGGAAAATGTTGAGGCACTGAGCAACAATTTCTATACCCTAGGCAAAAACTACTGATTATTTTTGACAAGGCAGTTTTTCAATTGTTGGATTTTAAAAGGTCATCATCAAAACAGTTTGGAAATAGCAATTTATGCATTTTCGGGAGAGACCGATGTCGAAGAAGCAATACGATGAAAAAATGGTAGGGAGCAAGTGGTATAAGTGTTTTTTCTGAAGTCACACACTCATTGAAAATAATCTTCGGAGGAATAAAGGAATTAGCACTCTTCCTTTTTACACCGTAAACGCGAATATTATGTATATTATATGTGCTCGACAAATTGCGTGATGATTATTTGATTGTTTATTAACGCCCCACTTAGAAGTAACACGAGGGCTATTGACGACGGACTTCGTTATTCTGAGCCTAGTCTCAACCCATTCTTAATAGTTTAACATTATCAATAAAATGAATCGGATCTTCGACACATCGTTTGAAGGCATCAGCCTCACTACACAGCGAGTGTTTAGTGGAATAAGGTTTCGAGCCCACGACTCGATGAAAGCAACACCAGCAACCTCGTGACCATGATCATTTTGCTCCAGCGGCTGTCGTAAAATTCGCGAAGATAAACGAATTTTAAATGATATTTTTTCGTGTGGATTCTCAAGCAACTACGAGATCCTTTTGCAACAAAATAAAGCAACATTCAAAACTATGGGTTGTTTCCGGTGAATCCCTTCAAAAAGGGCGAAAGGGTTTTTAGCGGATGAAAAACTCACGACGGTGACTCTTTGAATGCAAACGGCGTTATAAATTTCTCAGAAAAAATCAGGAAATGATTGATAGACAATCTACAGAGATTTACTCCATTCCCATTTCCTAATCATAAAAGGGGGTTATTTGCACTATCCTCGTACTCATATGTGATTTGATTCTTCAAAGTCAAAATACTGACCAAGCAAATATTAGATGCTTTCATTGTATTGCGCATATTTTGATGAATATACGTCAAACATTTAAAAATAATTTTGAAAGATATAGTCTTGGATTGTGTCGGGAAAATGTTCATTATTCATATTTTTCGTGAATAAATATTCTTGAGTTTATCTCGAATGGACTCAACTTAATCAACATCTCTGTAATTTATTTCTGATCCTAAGCATTATAGTATAATTAATGAGATAAAAATATGTTTCTAATTAAAAATTTAATACAAGATCAATTAGTTGTACTTAAATAAAATGTCCGAATTATTTTCAAGGGATTTTAACTATCACGCAATTTTTTATGTCTATATAACTGTCTTGGTTGGTTTCAGTAAATTTTTTGTCTCTGTTTATTTATGTATGTCTATTTAATAGTTATTGTAATTAAAATTGAGTGAATTGATTTGTTGACAATCAAATTTCGCTTATTCCTTAAAAAGAACATTTGTATTGCATTAAAACAAGAATGTACAATTTCCTAAAGAGCTGAGCGCTCTCACACAAAGAATTAGTTCACATTTCCTCTTTATGTCTTCTGAATCGGAAGATTGTGTTTTAACAGGATTACCGATCGCACCGCGGATGAGAAATACGTCACTTTCTATGCAAATGAGTATGCAAATGCAAGTGCATCCACTGACTCGTGCCTCCGCAACAGCCCTTTTTTATGGCATCCATAGGAGATTGCTTTCTGAATCTGGAGATTGGGGTGAATAGGAAACGCGGAAGGAAAATGCGGAAATTAACGTAACTTAATAACTTTCGGAGTTTTGAAGCAATGGCTTCAGGAAAGTGGCTGTTTGGAAATATCGAAGTGTCTCAATGGGCAACAGCAACTGTTGCATCGAGTGCTTGGGATTACTGCGGGAATAATTGGCGACTAATGAAACTTTCCAGTGCCATCAGAAGAAATATGGATATTTTATGGGAGTAAAGAGGACACTGTGTATCCGAATGGGAGTTCAGAGTGGTTTCAGTTCTCTCGAAACTTAATAGGAGATATATTTTTAAATTAGCCATCAAAAAGGGAAAATTTTCTTTTGAATATGAATTAAGTGATCTATTCTAGCTATAATTGCATTTCCGTAATTTGACAGACTTCACAAATATTGATATTTCCCAAGATTTTATTGAGGAAGCTTGGTATTTGGAAAAACTAAAAATGTTATGAATGCAAACAAGAGTTTGAGGAAATATTACATTCTTGTATTCAGAGTAATGAAGGAAAAGCATAGCTTTAATGAAGCATACATTCAAGTCAAACAAAAGAGATTCTTAACGTTGAGTGTAAACAATACACTATACATTCTTAAATAGACACAATACTCTAAATTGTCCAAAATACTAAAAAGGGTTTTGTTTTCATGTTTTGATTGTATGACTTTCTAAATATTTGTTCAAGTGTAGTAGCTCTAGTTATATTATTCAGCGAACTACTTAAATTTTATTTAACAATGCACCAAATCATTTTATTGATTTTCCAAAATTTTAACTGCTTTTTCTTAGCCTTTTTTTCAATGATGGACATGCTTTCAAGGATACCAGGAGATCCGCGGAATTCTGGAACTTTAAATCTAAGACTCATTATTTTTGTCACATATATCCTTGCAAAATATTAGTAGAGCTAAGATTTTGAGTGCGTCTTATAATGATATTTTAATCTTTCTTTCGAACTATGAAAGGAATTTTTTTCGTCAAAAATATTTTTTTCCGTTCTCATTTAAATATGGACATGTTTTGCGTGATATATTTGCATTTAGGTACCAATTTTAAAAATAATATTCCCTAAATGTACAAAATATTTTTCTCATCGTATAGAAAACTATACACAAAATATAGTTAACCTACATTTTTTATTACATTCCAGTATCTTTTCTTTGAAAAAATCATAGAACTTCGTAATTTTGGAAATGTTATTTTTTTTTTCTTTTTTATATACAAATTTATTTCTTAAAAATTAGGTATTATTTAGAGAAAAAATATTTTAAATTCACTAAATGCAGAAGTACCTGATACAGAAGCATAAGAAATATGGAACACCATATTGTATAATAGTTTTCTTTAAAATGGTACGTAAATGCAAATATATCTCGCAAAACATATCCATATTCAAATGAAAAGCGAAGAAATTCCTTATCACGAAAAAATTACTTTTATAGTTCGATAGAAAGATTGAAATATCATTATAAGTCACACAAAAAATTTAAGCTCTACTAATAATGTGCTAAGATATACATCACAAAAATAAGGAGTCTTGGATTTTTTGTTCCAGAATTCAGCGGATTCCTGGTACCCTTAAAATGCTAATGCTGTTTTTAGAAGGCATATAAGGATATGAAATTTTTCAGGGTGTTTTGTATAACATATTTGATAGTTACGTATGTAGAATAAACCCTTAGCTAAAGAGTTAGTTATAAAAATCCCCTAAACTACATATTGTGGTGTTTTTACTTTTTGTCTGATAGAATAAACTATAAATAAGACTAGTGCTGAATTTTTAGATTGTTTTCTTGAATCGCATTAAAAAGCAACATGAAACCTATTGGTGACGGACCAGGTAAATCTAAACCTCGTTCAAGTGACACGGATAACACCTGAACAGACTCTAGCTCGTCGAAATTCCACACGAAGCCAACGGAGTCTCGAAAGATTTAATGTGCATCAACTTTGCTAAGTGATAGTCTAAAGTTCCTCCAGGAATAGATTCAACGATTCGACGGAAAGAATGTTGGCTCGAATTCGAGATTATGAATATTTGGCTACCACAGCTACTGCTCTATCTCAAATAATAGACTGAAATTTCAAAAGAACAAGAAATTTCTCTGAAAACATTAATAAACTTGTTTCATACTATACGAATCGCCAGTTATGTAACTGAAATGATTTTGAGATGTAGATCCTGTTCAGAGAATAGAATAATATGCTCTTCTGTTACGGCTTTTCTAGACACCATTACTACTTCTATAACTTTAAGCAAAGTCTTGACTATTTGGCCGTCAAAGTAATTATTTCCCATAGTTCCATGAACAGACCTTGCAACCGCGAGCTTTAATATCGCGTTCCAAACCGGGTCGCATGTTCGAACCTCAATACTTCTAAAGACCTGCATGTAACAAAGCTGATACACGCTAAATGTGTCTAGGTTCCTAGCCCACCCATTAGTGTGATGTAGAATTTTGAGAATATGGGGTACCAACTCAGGTTTGCCCTCGTGATGTAACCGAGGTTTAAAATCTGTCATAAATATCCCTCGGCTCTGTCACCATTATCCTTTGTGTTGCTTTTAAGTGTGATGTTAATAAAACAGTGATTCTTGTTTTTCCTTTTCAATTTATCAAGGATTTTTAACCTTATTTAACCTTATTTAACCTACCTTTTTAACCTCTACTTATCAAGAATCGTCATTGGTAAACATTCCTATATCTTTAAAGCTTAATTTATAAGAGTCGTTTTTGAATTAACAGAAACATGAGTTCTGCAGCAATCCTGTTCTGTATTTGGAAGTTAGTTATCTTTTCTGAAGGTGAAAGAAAATCACAAGCTATAATTAAGTAATTCGTTAATAAAACTCAGGATCCTTAAACTTAAAATTTTCTTTTCTTTTTTTTTTTTGAAAAAAAGCACTCAATATAGTTCTAACTTTTCTGAAATATTTGACTATAGCACCCAAACTTTTAGAGTTATCAAGAAAAAACTAAACCTATTTTAACTAGTTATTTTTTTGTTACTTTTCAAATTTAACTTTAATTCATGTAAAGGATTTCTCAGAAACTATTAATCACATTAGATTCAAATTTCATACAAGGCTCAAAATAAGTTTCTTAATGACTTTTTATATCTGTTATTTGATACATTATTAACAGAAAATGTTTAACATGAATAATAATCAATATTTTTCTTAAAATTTATATTTTTCTAAATAAGTGAACTAAAAAATAACTTCCTTAATTTTTTTAAAAAATAATATGCATGAACTAAAAACTGATACCTTTTTAGCCAGGTAACATTACTTCTATAAATTGTAATCACTATTACAACTTCAGAATCCTGAACGCAGTCATCTTATTAATATTTGAAATTTTGGAAGTGTGTCCAATTTATATTTCATTATAACTACATAAGATTTCCATAAACGTATAGGAAAGTTTGTGAATCTGTGCAAATATATATTAATATTATATGGTAAAAATGTTATGTTTCTACCTTATTTCATTGTCAAGTTATAATAGTGTGAAAACTGTTGTTTTTTCCCCATATACGAATAATAGTTAATAGTCTTGAGAACCTTTAAATATTCTTTACATAAAATATCTTCCATAACTTCATATTTATCAAAAGAAAAGTTCAAAATGTGTCAAACAACAGAAGGAGAAAGTTTATTATCGACCTTTTTCCTTCACTGTCTTACATTTGAATGCACTGACTTTTTTCAGTTGCCTAGCATTCTTATTTTTTTTTTTTTTTTTTTTTTTTGAGTATTTCGCTTGCATTAATGTCAGTATTTATAATAACTATTATTCGAAATGTCCTCTGATTGAATTAAAAATCTCTTGCAGCTATATGTACCTTAACTTTATAAGTACAAATTAAACTACGTAAATAAACAATCAATCAATCAATATTTTAATTATATTTATTCCAATTGGAAGCAGTGCTCACTCTGCCATAGAATTTTTTAAATACTTTTTAAAATTATTTAGTACTTATAGTTATTTTTTAAATTTTTCCCTTTACTCGAAGTTTTCTAAAAGTTAAACTATCAATTGTAAAGGTCTTGGTTTTGCTTCGTAAAGTTTCAATTCTTTCGAATGAAATGTTTGAATCGAAAGAAAAAAGCTGTAATCTTAAATGTAATTACGAAATTATTTTTGCATAGCATGTCATATTATTGGGCGATTTTTTTGAAATATTTTTCGTTCTCTCTCCCCTCACAAGGTTCAGTTTTATTATCAATTCCTCAGCAATTGTTAAAAAAAATTTGTGCTAGGGAAAGAAGGAAAAGATTCCTAGAGGTAAAACGAAAGCAAAAGAGCAATTAATATCGCATTCACTGCATTTTGGAACTTAAAAAGACTTATTCCATTCCTTTTAAGACTTTTGTTGAATTTTTTCTTTAAAAAACATTATTAGATTAAGGTAATTCCAGCATTAGTTTTAAAAAATGAAAAAATATATTAAAAATTGCTAGACGCTTAATTTCCTTCCCCCTAAGCTGCGCCCCAAAGGGGCTTATGTCTCTTGTGAAAGAAAAGCAACTGCTCCAACTAAAAAGTAATTGATTCTTTTCCTATTTTTCCCCTTTTGTTTTAATCTCCCTCTCTCCTTAGCTGCATTCATTCTAAAAGATTTCCTGACGGAAAATTATTTGCTTCTGATGAAATAAATTATCTTGGTAGCAAAAAAGAAAACAGTTTTGTGAATACTTTTCCAAACTTAAAGAATCTATGAATTATTTTCGTAAAAATTTCTGAAATTTCTAGAAACGCTTAAATCTTTTTTTTTTTTTTTTTGTGTGGAAGTTGTTTTTTTCCAGCAAAAAATAAAACAGAAAAAAAAAAAGAATTAAACGATGGATATGATCTTATTCAGCATTTTTCAAGACCTAAAGATTTCTTTTCAGTTCTAGGTTTTAGTAAAGAGAGGAGGTTTTTCTTACTTCACTCCTTTGAGAATAAAGTAACTTTGGAGACGTTTTTTGAAAGAAGATATTAAAATTATCCTTCTATATTTTTTAAAATTTACATATATTTGATCAGAAATTTTGATGTACCAGTAATATATTTAAAATCATATAGGAGATTATGTAAAGCTAAAAATTACTACTGAAGCAGAATTTTTAAACTTAGCCTCACGGTGGAAACTCTAACTAACTGTGGTTATGTATCACAACCATAATTTTTGGAACGTCGTACGTGAAATTATAGACACATAAATTATTTGGTACATGCACCTCGGTGTGGATTATTCGTCAATGTAGGCTCTCTTACCCCTAATAATGATATCTCGTGATATTGCCTGGCTTAATGGTTTATATTGATATATATATATATATATTTTATTTAAATTAGATATGCAAGTCCATAATCTCTTCTGGTGTATTTATACTCAGTATTTTTTTTTGTCGAGGAAGCCATAAGTGTTAAATCCCATCGACCATGCAAGTTGGCACAATTCTGATCAAATTTACTCTAATAATTTGGGCAGCCATTATTCTTTGATTCAGTTTCTTGAGAGCAACGATGATTTATCTTCATTGTTAATCCAGTGCCCCATAACGGACACGATAGTCTAGTATTCACGATCAGGAACTCACGATTGGGTTTCTTTTCGTCAAGTTGTGAGTTTGAAATCTAATTCAAATAAAATCCCAACCAAAAATCGGGCCTGAAGCACATTAAATTTATTGAGGATCCAGTCCATTGGTGTAGCATGAAACTTTTGAAAGGAAGGTGCTAGCTCAGGTCTCAGTCTGGCACTTGACCGAGGTTTAAAAGGACGAGGTGCGTCACCAATAGTCTTCGTGTTGCTTCTATGTGCGACTACAAACTGAATGACTAACGCTACATAAATTTATTTTTATTTAAATTTAGATGGTAGTGCGTGCTTCTACAACATCTTATCGTTTGGGAATATTTTTACCTTTATTCCGAAAATGTGTTCAGGAATATGCAAATGCATAATAAGGGAGTATTCTAGATATGAAAAGAGTGGGATTATAGGAAATTCTGGATTAACGTCTCGATTTATATATTCCAGTTATATCTGGTTCTCATATGTGCGTTTCCTTTTAAATTATCTTTAGGGCTGCTTTATTTATTGGATATTTGATGTGAGTGCCTTACTTTGTGAATTAACCGTGATGTATATAAATTTCCCTTACTATCTAAGAAGTATAGTGCACAACAGTAAGACAAGGATATTGAGATGTTGTAGAAGATGACACATGAAAGCTATAGTGGATAGAACAATTGTAAGAAGGTTTTTTTTGCCCGATTCATTTATTAGAAGTCATCTATTAGTCTTTAAAATAAGTATGTATTTTTATTATAATGCTTAGTTGATCAGTGAATCATAATCGTTCCACATGTAATTTATTTTCATAGTGATTTTTCAGAGACTTGAACAAACTGATAAAATATTTTGACCTGATCTATATTTAATTATGCTTAATACTCCAGGCGTCGTTATTTAGTCGCACAGTCTGATGTATTTTATTATTAATTTGTATTGATTCTCATTACGATAGTAAAATAAAAAAGGACAAAACTCTCGAATTCATTTATGTCGTTAAACAGCATTCTCTTCAAACAAAAATTCACGCACATTAGGATGTCAAGGCTGGTTTATTGTGCTCAGTTCATTGTATCATTATGAAGATAAATGAAATTGGTGTGGTGCATAATATGTCGAGAACAGGGAGTCCTAAAAAACTGACTGAAAGACAGACGACAACTGGTGCAAAATACTCTGATAATTCAATCGAGAATAGATCAGATGCTGATTGGAGACATTGAATCAACATCAAGAAAGACTATAAAATCTCAAATAGCTAGAAATGTTTTGCATGATGCAGACATAAAATCAAGATGGTCAAGGAAGAAGTCACATATTTCAAACACTAATATAAAAAAGTGATTAAATTTTTCCAAGAAATACGAAGACAAACCATTAGATTTCTGGAAAAAATATCATTTTCATCGAACGAAAGCAAATTTGAAATTTAGATACGAAAACACGTCCTTACTATTTGGAAAAGAAAAATACCGCATCAGAATATCAAAATATGTTGAAAGCTGTAAAACATGGAAAAGCTAACATAATGGTTGGGGCTGTATGGGTTACATTGGGTTTAAAATCTACAAATTGTTGATGCGAAAATAATAGTCTTGACATACATTGATATGTTACGCCATAATCTGAAAGACACTGTAAGGAAATTTGGGTTGGGGGAGACTTTTATCTTCCTTTACAACCAAGATCCTGAACATACTGCCATCAAAACTTAAGTGTGACTTCTCTATATGTTACCCGATGACTTGCAACGCCGCAGCAATCTCTAAATCTTAACCCAATTGAGCATTTGTAGGGTTTATTGGACAAAAAATAAGCAAATGCCCAATAAAAAGAAAACTTGTCTGAAAGAAGCTTTAAACAATAATGGAATACTAAATCTCCAAATGTGACAAGATATTTGATTGAATCGATGTCGAGACACTTGAATGTGGTAAATATAACCAAGGCGTTGCAAACCGAGGATTGACTTTTAATTTTAAACTTTAGATATTCTATTCTATATTTAATGCAACATTGAAGTCTGATGTTCTAATACATTTTTTTTTGTAACTCAAATTTCATTTTTAATTAATTTTTTTTTAATTTTAAGTATTTCCTTGTTGCAAGATTTATTAGTTATGAAAAAATGTTGTATAATACAAATTTACAATGCTGATTTTGCTATTTTAATGAATTAAAAATTTACGAATTTTAAATCGTTCTACACTTCATTTGCCAACTTTGTATATTGTAAGCATACACTACATGCAATTTCTTTGTGAAACACACACACTCACACACACACACACACACACACACACACACACACACACACACACACACACACACACACACACACACACACACACACACACACACACACACACACACACACACACACACACACACACACACACACACACATACACACACACACACATTACAGCAGATATATATATATATATATATATATATATATATATAATATATATAATAAGTTTATAAAATTAAAATGATTTCAAAGATTAATGACTAAGTACAAAAGGCAAATTTCATATTCAGTGTGCAATTAGGATCATTTGTTCATTTCTGCTGAGAGAGAGAAAGAGAGAAGTAATAAGTATGCATATTTTGAAGGAGAGAACAAGAAACGAGTTGACGATTTTACAGTAGACATTTCTACCGATTACGTGGGTAACTCACATAGTATAACAGGAGGGAATAATGAGGGATATTCGTAACATCTATCAATATAGTATAGATTGTTTCTGACAGATTTATGAACACGTGAAAGCTGATTACAACAGATTTTATAAGCGCGCAATCTAATAAATAAAAGGATAATTTGGAAGCGGATCAGAAAATATGAATGAACTATTTACTTTTGCGCTAGAGCAAAGTTCTTCAAACTGAGAAACGTGGAGCTCTCAGGTTTCCTGTAACTTCGACAGTGGTTCCGCAAGAGATTACTATTGGCTTAATCAAAGCTCCAATTAATCAATAAATTTTAAAAATTTTCATTTTTATAAAAGAGCAAATTCTTAAAAGAAGTTTGCCTGTGAAAATAAATATAAATAAATATTTTATAGATAAAATAAAATCTTAAATTTCGTAAAAGTCGCGTGCTTCAAATACATTAATCAAAACGCATTAGGTTACATATTAGTTTCCATTCTTTGGCTCAGGTGAAGCATCATCCTCTTATTTCGCCACCTCTTTTAATATTTAAGGTAAAAAATTAAAATTTACGCTGCTCTTTTAAAATTAAAATTTTCATCACACAGATTGTATTTTAAAAGATGATAATAAATATTTTTCTAATTTTCGTAACATTTTATTTGACTATAACGCTAATTCCGATAAAAATGTTAAAATTAGTATGGTCCGACATTTATCAGATCTGCAAAAATATTTATTGAATATTTCCTTGCTCAAAAAGAAAAATTATTTTAGATCCATAATCCTTCGCAAGACTGACACCTCCTAACTCCCAATAATAGGAAGGGAATAACCAACTGATATACTGTCCGATACTAAAAAAAACTAATTTTTATTCAAGTTGACATTGCATTTCTTAATTAATTTTAGAAAAGAAAATCCTGAAATTTCCCAAAGATCTGCGAAGCATCCAATGTCAAATGTTTCAACATATGTATGCGAAAGTCCTGAAAATAGATTGGATGCTGAAGAAGACAATAGGTTGCAGATTTGAATAATTATTCCTGACTTAAGAATACTTCGCAATAAGAAACATTCACAGACAAGTCATTAACTAATTTGTTATAACTTAAAATATTGTTACTTTAGTTTTTGTCCATAGAATATATTTTAGAAAACCAAAAAAATTACTCATTACCTACATTACAATCCAATTATTATATTATAAAGACTTTTCTCTTGTGATAAAATAAGATGAAATTATAATTTTATAAATTTGAAGCTTTGGTATCCTATTTTGCCTTTCCTTTGACCTAAAGGTTCCTTCAAGAAAGTAGTAGGCTCAAAGGGTTCTCCAGAGTTTAAAAGATTGAATATACCTGTACTAGGGAATGGAAAAATTAATAAATTAAATTAGCTTTATGCGAGATCATAATATATATCACCAAATTTGGCGACTTCGTGTTGTTTGATGAGTTAATTTCTCGCCATGGTCACTGCTATCTATTCGGCATTTCTTCCTTATGTATTCCGACCTTATCTGTAAAAGTGGTTTTTTCGTTCAATACATTTCTCTGCAGGGAAGACAAAAAATCCGAAATTTCGTGTAACAATGCATTAAGTTTAAGAGTGTGTAAAAATATGAATTAATGATCCAGTACAGTTAATGTTGGCGTTGGAATTTATTACTTTTGAATAAAGACGATTAAAGAGTACGACACTTGGCCTGGTATATGAATCTTCTAAATTTCACATCCTATCACGTGCGAACTGCCATGTCGTATCCAGTGCCCCGTGTATTTTTGATATACATGAATTTTTAATTATTTACAAAAATTGCCTCTAGTGGAATTTGAAATTGTAATTCGTCTGATCCAATATTGCTTTATATCATGCTATTTTAATTAAAAGACTCTTATCTTTCGTCGAATATTCCGTTTGTATGACGTTTTGAATTTGTTAATTTACTAATAATCGTATATCATTGCTGTTTTTCGCTTCGAATCTGGGCTATTGTATTTATTTGAATACAATTACACAAGAGAAAGAAAACGGTTCCAATGAAATTACTTTTTTCTCCCAAACTGTGGAATATACAGTTATGTGGGGAGACAATTTTATATCTTGTAATATAATGTATGCAAGAGATATTTGTAATGAAGATTAATGAGTAAATCTATTAAGGTAAGTTTGATACTAAAATACTTCTGACTTTGCTTTTTTTTCTTACTGTTAAAAAATAGATGCTTCATTGATTCTCTAGACGTGCTGTTTACGAGAAATCGATAAACAGAATGTTCAAAAATTTTATTTTAAAATTATTAGCTCTTATGACCCTCGATAAAGAAAAATATCTTCATTTGCGTTTTTTTAGGATTCTTGTACTCTTTTCTGAAAATCTACTTTATCTATTGTATTGATATTTTTCACATTATAATTTTTGAGTCTGTTTCCTAATGAGAGAACGGAATTTTTTAACAGAAATCTACAAGTCTTGCATGATAAAAGCATAAAAATCACAGGGTGTTTGAATAGTAAAATTCAATTTAAAAAAACACTAAATTTAATATTTGAAATTAAAATAAAAATTAGTTTATTGCATAGAATATTAAACGTTTAAGTATTCTGAAAATGTATAAAGTTCTAAGAGCATTAGAGATTATCCAATATTTACTTAAATGTAAATACATGAGTTAGAAATTTAAATACTTCAGTTGATTTTTAAGAATTCATTGATAATTTATCATGCTCATAAATGTGATTTTCTTTGTATGAAAAGATGTACAAACATACTGATAGTTCACTGTTAAAATTAGATTTTTGTTGCTTTTAATTTAACAAAGAGAAGATTATTTAAATTTGGCGTAAAATAAGGCTAGTTTTTCATTGTCGATGACATATCAGTAACCTTAAGAAAATATTCTCAGAAGGGAAAAAAATTATTGAAGTTTGTTCTCTAAACTACACATACAGGTAAAAGACATTGCATTTTGAAAAAACATAATTTTCTTTGCTCGATAAGACAAGCACTGAATTTATGTTAGAAACAGACCAATTGAAAAAGAAAGAAAGATAAGAACTTTTGAAGCAAAATCAGGTATATGAAAAATGAATGGATAATATAATGTAGAAGAAACTATGCTAACGATAGTGTAATGCAAAATATACACCAAAAATGAACTGAATCCTAAGATAAATTTAAAATCAAAAGTATTCCTTATAATGCATGTAAAAAAATATAACATGGAAGATGGATACACAAATCATACAAAGTAAATTCAAAAATGTTTTTTCAACTTTTTCCGTTCACTTAAAAATACATTATTTTGGTTCAATATACATGCATTGTATGTAAAATGTACATTACCAAACTCTACATTGTTTAATGTATTATTTATATAAATGTGTACATAAATATGTGCATTTTTAGTATTTAAAAGTACTGTACCACAACAAATAGTTAAAAATATTGGCCCAGGAAACAGAATTATATTAACCGCTTTTTACTGCGACATTCGATGGTTAGGTAGTTTCTATAATCCGGAACCAAACGAGACATTTTGTATTAAAAGTTTTCGTGTGATTCAAGAACTTTTAGTTTGATTATTTAATTATTTTAATATTTAATGGATTCAAGATTATTTAATTTTGTCACCAGGTGATCACAGTGTATCTCGCATTTCCACCAAGTGTTAATTGTGATTGCCAGTATTCATTTCCGGACTGTATTTGCTATTTTCTATCAATCTGCAAATCACTTTCACATAATATTACAACTGTGTACATGCAGTTTTCTATATAGTAAAATGTTCTCGAATCTCACCAGGTGTTTGCGGATAATACTGTATTATTTTTTATTTTGTGCTCTGTTTTTTTTTTATCAATGCAAGAATATTGACTTAAATTAAAGTTCAATGCTTGGATATAATTTTGTAGAAATCAGAAATGGTTTGTCGGATATACATACCGTTTACAAAAGTTCAGAATGCGCAAAAACACAGTAAATACATATTTCAATCCTTTAAATTTTTATCTTCAATGGTTTATTTTTAATATCCCGGTTAAAACTGTATATATGCTCAATTATCGTGAAAAATCACTTTAACAGGTATATTTGGGACTACACCCGTGTTTGATTGATTGCACCTTAGCTAATATCTCCCTGATCAAATTTCTACGCCACATCATGGAAGGACTTAGTACCACAGCTGATTTGGCGTGCATTATCCCGTTACATGGCGGGTCTTTCATGGCATCATGGCTCGAGCTCGTGACTCGTCGAAATAACGCTGTTCGCGAATTAACGTCCAAGACCACTAATTTAACGCATTTACACCCTATTGGATGAAATAGAATTTATTATACTTTGAAGATAATGTCTAATTACTCTTCAAAAATCGAGTATGCAACCAAAATTTCAATAAAAATAGTTGAAATTTGCATTAAAAGGAGATCCACATTACCAATTAAATAATCAACAGATTGATGTTTTTTCGCCTATTGGAGTAATTGTTTTCACTATGTGCCGAATGCTATTTTCGCCACCAAAGAAGATTAAAGTCTTTGGTAACCAAGAAAGATAATCCGGTCATCTTTGTTAAAGCCCAGAAAACTTAGCCAAAATGGAACTCCGTTTCAGATCAGTTATTAATCGCTTTTAATCCATATCATTGTTGAAAAGAAACACTGCAAGGGATTCTAAAACATACTATAGTTCAAAATATGTTTTATTAATAATTAACGGGGGAAAATGTTTTATAAATAATGTTACTTACTGGGTATATAAAAACTTTATAATTATAAGTATCTTTATTTTCGAAATTATGTTGAAGTCTGTTGCTTAAAAAGTTGTTGTATTACAATTTGAAAAAAACTTATTGTAAAATATTATAAATTCCTTGTATTGAGTTGCAGAGTCATGTTTGGGCAACTTTATTATTATTGCAACTATTAATCACGTTCTAGTCACGACGACGATACTAAGAAGATTAACTCCATCTTCTAACTACAACATCACGCCAAGACAAAAATCGTTTAATCTAACGTTGAAGTAGAAATCTGTCCCATTACTGCGATAAATCGTCTGTGAGATTTTGTACACGCTAAGTGAGCTCGCCGTAGTTTAATATTGACCCTTAAAATGTATCAACTAAGAAAATCACTTTAACGGTATTATGGGTGTAATTTCTCTCGCACAAGTAAATGAATTTTATTTTATAAATTTAATAAAGACATGTAAATGAGACATTAAATATGTTATAAGAGTTATATAATTCATGAAAATTATAAAATTTAGTTTTTACAGAACTTGCAAATTGTATTGTGTCGCCATTCACGAATGAAGTTGGTACTTATTGTACATTTTACAGTATTTTTTTTTCTACCTTCCTTTCCTGTACTTATATATCTTCCTTTTCTTATTTGAGGATCGTGGTATTGACGTGTTTCCTCAATTTTTTCACCAAGTATGTCTAATATTATATTTTTCAGAATATATGGTAAATTTGGTATAGTTCATCAATGTATGAGAAATTGTTAAAAGAGAGAAACTCCTAATTCTAACAGGTAATCTTGCTTGGTAATGACACCTATACCATTTGCAGCATTGCAAAAAGTGAGATTGATGTTCATGTGTTTATACCTTCTGAGTTTGTGGTTCATAAATTCGTTTCCATCGTTTTCTACATTATCACTTATATTATTGTCATAATCGCTACAAATATTCATTTCTAGGATAAGTTCCTTCGATTTCATTTCTAGGAAACACCATCTTACAAAATTTTCACCACGGCAATTAAATGAATAAAATAAAATAAATAATAAACACTTCTAAATTAATTATTTCTTTACTTTTCAGCTTATAATTGTCTTACTATGAACAAAAATTCTTACAACGGTACTTAACAGCAAGTTAAATCTTCATGAAGAAATTTCAAAAAAATTATCTGGCGATATTTCTCATGCACTTATACGTTGATGTGAAATTCATAATTTGAACCTACCGAAGTCGGATCTTTTGAGAATTCTAAACAATACCGTATCGGATATCTTACCCTTGCTGATGTAAATACAAATTATTAAAATAAAATTCGGTGAGATATGTTGTAAATTTGAGCTATCCGCGGTTTCCTCTTCACTAATCATGGAGACATTTGCATTGCATAAGATAAAATTCTTCGAACCAATCAAATGTAGCATGTTTAATGTAAATTACTAAATCTCGTTTAACTAGACTTTAGGTTGTTTTTTAAATTTAAATTTTCAATCTCCTCAAAAGAAAAAAAATGCTTCTGCATAGGTTTTCTCAGAAACAATTAATCATATTAGCTTAAAATTCCATTAACATGTTCTAAATAAGTTTATTTATGACTTTTCTATCACACACGCAACTTTAGACAATTTTGTGATGAGAAAAAAAAATCTAAATTTTAAAAAGAATTTTTCATAAAATTTTGTAGTTTTCTAAGTAATTGTATTAATATATTTTTAAAAATTATATATAACATCAAACGTGATAGTATTTCTACTATATAACATTATTTTAGTAAATTCTGATCAATGTTGTGATCCAGAATTTTGTGCGTAATATACTATTAATTTTCGGGTTTTTGAAAAAAGCGTTTTAATCTTTTTAGATTACAGATAGTCATTTATAATCTTTTTATAATACAGATAGTTATTTATAACCTTTTCAGATTACAGATAGACATTTATAATCTTTTTAGATTACAGATGGTCATTTATAATCTTTTTAGATTATTAATTAAGCTGTTATGTACTTTAAGATTAGCATTTTTAATAATATTTTCCTTTAATTTACAAAAAAATATCTTGCTTTGAGAAAAAAAATTCAGAAGCGCTATTGAAATTATTCCGAAGTTCAATATGAAGCATATTTTTTGTATCATGATAATGCCAAACCACATGATTCTTTGGTAATTCGAAAAAAAAAATTACAGGCTGGGAATTTCTGTTGCATCCACCCTACTCCTCAGACCTAGCACCCTCAGATTATCACTGGTTTTAGCCCTCTCTTATTATAATTTGTTTATCTTCCTGCAAAATATTTTGATAGATAAAATAGCTCAGAACTGTAGCTAATGTTAATGAAGCACAACTTTCATTATCTGTATCAAAAGACAAGGCATTTTTAAAAATGTAATTTACAAATTATTCTCACTCTGATAAGAATTCATAAGTAATGGCGAAAAATATATTGCACAATAAATATTATTAAATGTAGGATGAATGCACTTTTTGTTCACTTCATAAGCGAAGTGATCATTCCGGTAAACCTAATACATATGTTTTGGAACACCTTGTATAAATTCCACTAAATGCAAAACTACAAAAATTCGTTGAGTAATTATAAACATACAAAACATTCAATACACTCAATATTATTATGTTTTAAACGATTGAATTGAATGAAATTTCAAAAGTTTATAATTCGCTTTTCCTATATTTTTATGCTAATTTTATGAAACATTGAAAATGTATGGGAATTTAATAGAAAAATTGAGTTAATTGTACAGAACATAACTACATTTCATAATGTGTTACATATCTGCTATGTGGGTACATTTCGAAGAGAGTGAATCAGAATTCTGAAAAAAAATTAAAATACAGATAATTTTCTCTAAGGCCGTACATATGTGTTGACAATTTTTAAATTGTTTTGAACGTTCTATTTATTAAATCATAATGTTGCTGCTGTAGCTATATGGTCATGGTCACTGATTCAAAGCTGGCAATCGTGGTTCTAATTCGAATAGTAGGTTAGAGACTTCAAACCTCTAAAGTTAGACTAGGTTCTGCAGCTAGGCTGGTGCTCATTACATCTGATCGTGTTCCTAAAGCTCCCTGTTAGCGTGGTGTGGAATTTGGTGAGGAATCTGTCACTTAAAGTTTGACCTCGTCGCTTGATCTAAGTTCAAAATTAGGAGGTGAGTACAGGGGTGATTGTCTCCCGGGGGGCCAGTTTACAGCTTTAAATTCTTTGTGTGAGCTCGGTCTCTTTGGGAGTTCTGCCTATAGTCCTCTTGTTGATCTTCAGGACCATGTTAATAAACAATCAAATCCCAAAATCCCATCAATTACTAATAAATAATAAATCTATAGAATTAGTGATGTTTTTGTATTTATTAGCAGCAAAATCAAATAAAAATGCAAAAATTGGAGGATTTTATTATCTCAGTTGCCTTAGTTATGCATCTCTAGATTATGAACATGTTCGTCGCATGCATTATTGCCATGCATTGAATATATAACAGTAAAAAAATAAATTTAAGAAATTAATTATATTAAAAACATTGTGGTGTCCATTTGCTGTTTCCAATTTGTTCAATATAACCTAAAACAATCAGTGAAAGTATGTGGGGAAAAAAAGGAGTGAATAAGTGAGGAGTGCCAGACAATATATTGTTCTCATCGCTTACCTGTAGCTCAAAATACCTGAAGCTCATCTGCAATAAAACTCGCCGAGATTCTGAATGCATAATATTTCTAGAGTATAAATAAACATTTAACCAATTACATTGATAGTTTACATCATCTTGCAAATTTAATTGTGTTTTTATTAACATCGAAACATCAAGTAACAAAGGGGTTTTTGCAACGGATCTCAGTCATTTGAAACTCAGTCAAGTGATGAAGATGACACCTGAGCCAGTACCTCCCTCTCCAAGCTTCCACACCTCGCCAAGGGAGGACTTAGGACCTCGACATATTTATCGAACTTCGGTCCCGCTACATGGTTGGTCTTTCGAGGTATCAGGGATTGAACCCCTAACTCAATGGAAACAACGCCTTCCTTGAGTCCGTGACCATGACCACTAGGCTACCGTGGGCACTACATTCACTTGGAATGTTTTTTTGTTAAAAAAAATCTAGAATTAAAAGTTATGAAATTCGTTTCTAATAATCAGCCGGTAAAATAGTAATAGGTAATAAAATTTACTCACGGGTTGAAAAAAAATATCATAACGCTGTTAAAAAAACGCATTAAAAACTAAAGAAAAAAAGTATGTTTTATTAACTAAACAAATGTTTCTTCGTGAAATTGAAGTAATATATTAATGGAAGGAGAAATGGAGCTCGAACTCCTGAAAAATTACCTTGACAAAAAATGTAATTATTTTTTTTGAAAGTAGAAAAAAAGCAAACGACTAAAAAAATATAAATCATAATCCAAAGCCTACGAGGCAAAAAACTTCGTAATAACTAAGAATATTAAAAAAAATAGGCATGTATTAAGTAATCGTAGCAGGAGTTCCAAAAAAAAAAATTGGCAATGTTAAATAAAAGAACTTATTTGAGAAATTAACGGAAAAGAGGGAAGCGTTCCATAATTTGTAAATGTTTGAGTTACAAAAGGGGAAACAATCTGGACTTAGCTGGTTAATGGGTAGAATTTTTTTATATGTCTTTGGGAGCAAAAAATGGCATTGTGAAAGTAAAAATGGATAAAATAATGGTTTTGAGGGTAAAAATAAAACAATTTATGCTGCTGAAGTAAGTATTAATTACTACGAAACTGATTTTTTGACTTTAAATGAATTACTGTGTCTTGGTATTACACAACACTGCGGTATATTGTTCAGGACTTCGAATTAAACTATTTATAGCCTTTGTATTTTTCTTACTTTCTTTACGTTGGAAAGATTAAATTCAAAAAAAATAATAATAATACTTAACTTAATATAAACACTTATTGTGAAATGAATATATAAAACAAATGATAAATATAAAGTATTTATTGACCTTTTTCAATCGACGTGATATTTTTATTTTTACGTTCTTTGAAAATATTTTTTTAAAAAAGAAATTTAGTCTTCTAGATAATAAAGTTTAACAATAATTGTGCTAGACATTTTTGTGAAATCTTGGATTTTTTGTTTCTTATGTTCACCATATATCGTTATCTCAGAAAATTCCATTTTAAAATTTATATATTTTTGTGGTTAGATGAATTAGGTGTCTTTTTTGGTATGTACTTCAGATGCTGAATATGATCTGCTACAAGTTTGCTCTTTAGTCGATATGGCAAACTAACATTTTCCCACCCTTCTATGCATGATAAATATTTGTCTTTGATTCTCTGATTTTTTTTTTATTTCTTTGATCATTTTATTGAAAATATTTAATAATTATTTTTTTATATACCCATTGTTTCGTATTTTACTGTTTCTTCAATTATAATAATACTGGCATTAATTTAGTTGCATTTTGAACCTTTTAATTTTTTTTCAATTCTGTATGCCATGGCACAGAGGGTTTCAGTTCAACGTTTCTTGTTGTCGCATTTAGAAGCAACGTGAACGCTTTTGGCGAAGGAAATCGTAATTTTGAGTCTCGGTTAAGTGAAATGGATGACATCTAGAAACCATCTGTTATTTTTTTTCTTCTTTTCCTTTCATTATTATTCATAATTAAGAGATTTTATAATAAACACCGCTACTAAACATTTTTAATTAGAAAGTAACTCAACTGGAGTTCATTAAGATATCAAAGTGTGTTGGCCCTCCTTGAAACACCTGCAACATTCTCTCTATGCCATGAGATGCATGTTAGAAACATTTATTTCTGCATGCTCTGATATGCTAATGCTCCGCCAACTAGTTATCCAAATTGATATCCCTCCTGGTCCTGTTTTCCGTGGATGCCCTAGACTTGCTGAGTTCATTCTAGATGTATAGAAAACATCACGAAATAATAGAATCATCGTAACCATCAACTAACCAGAATTATCAATGACCGTTTGATGGGTACTGGAATCTTGTTCGCATCCATGTTTATGAGGTTTCTCGGCAGTTGTTCATAGTCTGTATGTTCATAGTTTTTCAAAGTCTTTCATGCTAGCGTGATAAATTTCTGATATGAGTGGATCTCTAATAAGATCTCTGATATGAGCAATTGTTTTTTGTAATTATTTCAACTAATTTGTTTTTGATTTTGTTCTATTTGTATCAGTGGTGGTTTTTTTTATACAATACTGTATTTAATGATAAATAAATGTTGATGCCATAAGTATCAAAAAGTGCAGGATCATTTGCAACTACTGATTCGAGTCCTTTGAAACATGGCATATCCTTGCACATCTAATTACCCCTTCAAAATCTATTAATAATATAAATATTTAAGCTAATAATATAAATATTTAATCAAGCTAATAATATAAATATTTAAGCTAATAATAAAAAGCTATTAATAATATAAATATATAAGCTAATAATGTAAATATTTAATCATGCATACGAATTATCTTTCTACGCACGTCGTAATTTACTTCTTAATATAATAACTAATTATGTACCAGCATTTAATAAATAGAAGTCGAGTCCTTAGTAAAGCATTACACGAGGGTTCGAATCCTTGATTTTTGTTAAATCCTCTCTAAGTTCTCTTTTTTTATATCCTTATTCATCATTCTTATGGTACCAAATTCTCAGTTGATAACTTCAGTCCAAGTTCTCTTTCAGCCACAATCGGATTGAATTCCACATTGTTTATATACCAAATTCATTTTTTATACGGTAGATACCGTTCCGCAGAAAAGGGTGCAAAACAAATTCGTGTAAAAATACAGGCGAAGTATGGTAAACTTGGGGATATGTTCAATAATTTTAAAAAATCTTGTAAGATGAAAAAAACTCTAAATATTTTCCAAAAAAAAAAAAAAAAAAAAAACATGTAAAAAAGTAATAATGAAATCCATATTACATATTTATAAAACAAAAACAATTCCTTTTTATTACAAAAAAAAAAAAAATCTGAAATTAGAGTACAATGAAAATTCAATCTATAGGTACACACAACATATAAAAATTCAAATTGGGATTAGGAATAAAACTATTCATTAACAACTATTCATCGCTACTTGATAACAAGCGTAGCGTACACGTGTATTACGGACTGAATAAAAAAAATGCTATCATCAGTAGATAATCAAATAACTAGCACAACTGTCGGCTTTGATTCAAATGAAGAATTTCATTCATTATTAACGGCCTCTGTTGTTTATTTTTGTAGTTACAAAATCTGTAATTAGCAGCTATTTTTTTTAATCGGAAGGTGGTTCTCAATTAGCTTATATAATTCTAGATATTCTGCTACACAAAACTAAAGATTACGTTGAAATTTTAATGCACGCTTTATGTCAGCATCATAAGTAAGAAAATGTTCCATATATGTAACAAATTTCACACCCTCTGTTAAATCATCTGTTAATAGTAGAACTTCACCTTCGACTTCGTCATTATCGAATTCTTTGTTATCATAAACTGTCATAAATTCGATCAAATCGCTCTCATTCAAATAGCATTTTAGCATCAATTCTTTAATGTCAGCCGTTTGCCTGCTATTAAATCTTTGTCACCATCTGCATTTAATAGAGATATAATTTTAGAACACATAGCTGATTTTTGTACTACGAAACTTCCACTTTCACACATGCTGCAAAACTTTTTTCCTACAAGCATTTAAGATCAATTGGCATAATTGTTTAGTGGCAAAAGAAGTATCCGTAGTGCAATCCATAATCATAAACTTTCTCCATGCTTCCACAGCAGTGAAATTTCTTCCATGAGTAAAATATATTTAAACGTTTGCTTTATGTGGTATATTTTAAATGCTGTTATAATACCCTTATCGAGTGACTGAATCAAAGAGGTGGTAAAAACAGCATTTGAATATTTGAAAAAAATTGAAGGGGGGAAGGAAATTGTGTTAGAACAAAAAATTCGAGTAAAAAAGTATGATGGTGAACCGTGTTATTTCAAAATCGTGTAAAAAAAGAGCGTGTAAAAAGTTGGGTGTTCATGCGTTTCCTTAATTCAATTCACTACTTTTCAATGATTCTATAATAATGTATACAAATAATGATTCGATAATTGGAGGAAATTTCTCAATTCAAACAGCATCACATAAAAGTCTCTAAGGATTAGATGAAGGAAAAAACGTGGTAGAACTGTGCCTGTGGATAATTTTAGTCGCAAATTATTATAAATGTATTTTCATTATTAGTTGGTGTAACATTGTATTTGAGGTTTTATAAAATGCTATTATACGCTTAAAACCAATAAGTATTTGTTTAATATTAGAAAGACGCGTTTGGACTGAAGTGAACGTAGATGCAAACACATGAATTCGCTATTAATAGAGATTGTGATTGCTTATCAACATCGCACTGAGGAGCAACTCAAGGGCTATTGGCAACGGACTTCGTAATTCAGAGCTTTTCGTCAAATTGAAATGACTTTCCTTTATTACTCTTGCGTCAGATCTTAATCGAATATATAGCTCAATAAATATTGAACACGCAAGAACAAATTAAAATACTTCATTAATATTTACTGGCGAATAAATAAGGCCACTTTCTCTCGAATTCTAAATTAACTCTTCAGGCCAAGATTATGATTTAAATATGAAACCTTAGCTTACCAAAGCACTCGTGAGAAAACCAACGATTCTCAGTAACAGTAACGATTTAATCGAACTCTCTTCAATCCTTAGCACTCAATAAAAACTTAATTGCTTCAAACCAAATTATAAATCTCTGTCAGCAAGTGGCTATCCTCTATTTCCCTTCATTTCTGTTTCACTTATATACCATTATCTCAAATTCACTTCACTTTTATACTACTCTAATTTATCTAATAACATTTCATTTTTGGTTGGGAAGATGTAATTTTATGCAACTCAAATTATTAGTGAAGATAAAATCGTGAATAGTCTAACGTAACAAAAGGAAGAAGATGATTCCTTGGCTCCTTATCTAGCTCCTCATTCTCTAAACTTCTACACTACATCTTTGGGAGGATTTGAGACCCCAACCGGATTGAAGGTGAATGACCCCGCTACACGGAGTATCTTTTAAGGCATCAGAGCTGGAACACATGACTAGACGAATACAACGCCGGCCATGAGTCCGCTAACATGACCAATTGGCTATCGTGATAACAAATTGCGAATCGGAGTACAAGCAAAAGGATGAATAGCGTACTTACTTGTTAATGAATGGAACTAATTATGATTTATATGAATATTCATAATTAATTATTCTGTGTATTCTAAATAAAATAATCATTCATTTAATATAAATGATTTGTTTTGCTTCAGAAAGTGTTAATAATACTGGTTTGTTTTGTAGACGTAAAATCGGAAAATCTGACATTGGCAAAATTTACTTCCAGCTACTGGAAAAGTACCAAAACGTAACCTAGAAGCAATAATAGAAAACTGTAGATAACCGCGCACGTGAAATTAACAATGACAGAGAATAATTACTTTAATCCCCCTAATTTACATATTTTTAGATCAATGCAACCTTTATGAAATAAAAAAAAAGTCATACGTATACTTTAAAGTCTGTATCAAAAGCCGAATGTCCTTTTCATTAATTAATTTCATTTTCTCTCATTGGAGTCTCTGGATATATATTATAATCACTTTCATTATTTTCCTTACTAGGATTTACGTCCTTTTCAAATACGAAATCATTCTTCGCCAAAAAATTGTTTAATTTTGGGTTACATATGAGACTTGAACATTGAATGCAGTTTTAAAAAGCAACGCACTTTCAACATTCATTTGCCTATTGGCTATTATTTGGTATTATATGGCAAACAAAACATTTCTTAGAAAGTTCTTCACCTATAAAACTTATAAATGGAAGGAAAATAAGGCTACTATTTTTGGCTTTGTTAGCAGTGAAAATCGGGTAGGTTACACAAGGGTCGTTCATTAAGTTCTGAGAATATCCAAAAGATGGCGCTCGTAGCATCGAAAATAGTTAGTTTTTAGTAAGCATTTAGATTCATTAGACAGCTATAAAAGTCTCATTAACTGCTATTAGTGATCAAGACGTCTTTCGCACCTTAGAAATTCTCAGTCATAACTTTTCCAGCCGCTGAGATCATCCTTGCTTTCTTTGGAGTAGATTAACCGGAAGAAACTTTTTTTTTTTTTGTTTTTGCTTGATTTACTGAGTATCTTAATGAATCCAAGTCTAACCTATGTAGACAAATCGACGCAAAATGATGTCGACAATTCGACTCGGCAGCAAATGGCTACCAAATCAAAAGTAGCATATGAATGTAATGTCAAATTAGTTTCGGCTCCGTTTAAAAAATAGCAACATGCAACGGTAACAATCATTTACTTTAATGATGCCATCTGTCTTTAAATACATGTTTTCTTGGTCCACCAACGTAAATTAAGTTAAAAATATTTTGGGTTTAAATATTTATCGAAACATCTAATTTCCTTCCTTAATTAAACAACACATTTCCAATGGAGTATAATTCTATACCTTAGATTAACTTAAAGTAAAAGTAATTATCATTGATTCCGGAAAGATGCTTTTTGTCTCATACGTTAATTTTTCAACGGCAATTAAAAAATACCATTATCCTCTTCTATTTCACTTCCACCAGACACTGTATTTTATTCTCGAATTCAAAAGAGAAAACCCATTTTCACGGAATAAAATACCCAGAAAAAAAAGCTATTTCTTATCTAAAGTTGTAAAAAATCGGAATAAAAAAATATGAGCCTGCATTGGATATTATCATTTCTTCATTATCTGAGGGGGAAATAGAGTTTTCCAGAATTTTTTTATCCCTCTCCAACAGTAAGACAAGATATTTTTTTCCGTCTCGCGTACAGTGGTTGCATTTTTTACTGCACAGAACTTGCATCTGGATTTATTGTTCCAAAACACGAACGAAAGTTATTAAGAGAACAAAATTTGTAACAAAGAATTCTAGAAAATGAAGAAAAAAAAATGTAATTTTATTTTTTACTTCTGTGTTAATGAATCGAAAGGTATTTTATTTACATTTTTTATAAAGGGGGGAAATAAGAAAAATGGTTTGTGTGTAAAAATATGTCTTGTATTTGGTGCAATATTTTTTTTATTTGTTGCAATCCAGTTTTTGTTGCTGTCTTCAATGGATCCTGTTTTCTTTTTTCAACGAACATGCACGCGTGCATGCACGGGCACACGCACACACCTTTTTCTTAAAAAAATTAAATATAATCGAAATAGGGTAAATTAATTTTTAATATGATTTCAAAAATAAAAAAAAGACTCTTATGTTTTCATCGTAAAAGTTTTTAGATATTTCTTAAGTTTTAATAAAACTATTTCAATAATAGATTAGCTATGCAGTTATTCTTTGAATAAATCTGTGTGTTATAAGAATTTATATCAAATATAATTCCAGAGATTATATTGATTATATTCACACGATATTTGAAATTTTCATAAGAAACTTCTTTTGTTTGTAAGTTCTCAAAAGCTTAAAATTTATTTAATTCCACAAGTTACAAATTATTTAAAACAATGACAGAGTGAACAAATAAGTGATGACTGTATCTTATTATTTTCCAATTAATTACGAGACATCTTACATTTTTTAGAAACTCAGCTGACGTTTAAATTGTCAAAATATTTTCTTTGTTTTACTAAATGTATTCAACATAACGCTATTAAAATGCTAATAAATAGGTTAGACTATTATACACTTGAGTTTTTCGCAATCATAGTAGATTTAAGTATTGGCTGGAAAGGGACAATGTGCCAGTCAGTAAATCTCGATAAGTAGGAATGGCACTAGTGGACTAACTCGACGACAAACCTAAATATTTTGGGACAGATCTAGAAATGTCTTGAACTATTACTAAGAATATATATATATTATTACGTATTGCCATTCCTAGTTTGTCTGTATTCGTTACGATTTCATTCTTGTACATTACTGCTGGAGTGCAATCTTAGTGTTTTGTGGATTTTGTTTCGGTTGTATGTGGTGGTGTATGT
>BMAW01058869.1:0-13411 GCA_019974015.1 Nephila pilipes | reverse complement strand
ATATTATTACATATATATATATATACATATACATATATATATATTATATATATATATATATATATACATATAATATATATACATATATATACAATATATATATACATATATATATATATACATTATATATATATATATATATATATATATATATTATATAGGTATATATATATATATATATATATATATATATATATATATATATATATATATATATACTATATATATATATATTTTGTGTGAATTTTATGTCTTTCAGTTATTAAAGTTCCTGTGATATTTATTTTGGATTTTAAACGCTTTTTTTAGTACTGTGTGAGTGGAAAATTTGAGCTTACAGGGATTTGTGTGTGTGCTTACTCTTTCCTGGCATTGAAGCTGGAAATTCATGTAATTTTAGAGATTTTCGAAAAAAAATTCTATTTATTCTGAAAGAATCATTTGTAAATTATAGTACAACTTTTTTCATATTTAAAAAACCTTTTCTACCATGCAATATATTTTATTATTTAATCGTTTGATAAAAAAATATATATACAAATTGGTCTCTAAGCAAACTCTCTATAAACGATACTGAATTTAAAATGTGCGAAATATTAAAAAAATACGTTAAATAAGATTTTAAATTTCGAAATTAATGAAAACAATTTTGATTCATTGAATGGCCAAATATCAGAAATATGAACACTAGATTAATAGAACGTCGTTCATATTTTCTTGTAATTCTTGCAGTGCAACGTGGGGTCTATAAATAATTATATATAAACCTTGATCAAAATAAAAATAAATACTCAAATTTTGTACTGGTTTTCGAATATTGTGAAAACCTATGATAAAGAAAAAATAATATTTAAAAACTTTTTTTTAACTGAAAAACTAATTCTTTAAACATACTTGGAAATGTTTTACAAAAATGTCTAGGATTTGAAAAAAATAAACTTTCGAATAGGCTGACAGAGATTCTTATTATTAAAAAAGAAAAAATATATTGTAAGTTGTTATATTATATGTCATAAGTGAATACTAATCCTAGAATATTTGACATTAAGAGGAAAAAAACCCTATAAATGTACAAAAAGAGGGGGGAAAATATTTGATTATGATTTATTTCAAACTACGGAGAAATCCAAAACTTTCAGTATGCAGCAATTTGCTGATGTTTGGTTTGATAAATTGAAGGAGGAATCCATTGGTTCTTCGACTGCATGGATGAATTACGATTTCTATTCTCGTTTGCTTGCTAATCACTGTGTAATTTGACAGCTACCTAAGTTTAATGAATTGTAATTTATTCGAGATTTTTATTTTGTCAGTAATAGATGCCTCGGAAATAAAAGTATTTTATTAAAATGTTAGTAAATCAATTACACATATTTTGAACTAGAAGGAAACATTAATAGAATTTTAAGAGTTTTATTTAAATTTAAAAGGTGGAAGATATCCTGAATAAAAAGTATTTTTTTTTACCAAACTTCTGTCCTAAAAGCTAACGTAATGTATGTTTGATAAAATAAAGAATTATAACAGATTATCCGAATGACATACTTAAAAATGCTAATCTATGAATAAAAAATTAGATACGCCCAGATATATTTGCACATACATAATAAATATAAATCATACAAAATTCATCCCATAGACGGGTTATGCTGACCTTTTCACTTCAACTAAACATTTAGATTTTAATATGATGTAGTTTGAATTGAGAATCACTCCAGTGAATGGAACATTATGATATATTTCTGTCATTATTTAATTCTACAGTCATATTAAAGTATAATTAAATAATATATAAGTTCAAAACTCTAATTGAAGATATATTGCAGATAATAACAGCATAGTTTATTATCAATACAGAAAGTGCAAAATTGCTTTCTCTCTCTCTCTCTTTCGAATCTCTCTTAACTCTGTTAATTCTAGTTTATGTTGTAATAATAAAAACTTATTTTACAAAATCTCTCATTCAAATTCAAGAACATCTCGATTATAGCGAATTCTACTTTTATCATTCTGACTATGGATCGATTCTGAATTAGATCAATATAAACAATTATGCCGATTCACTCCAATCTACATCAATGAGTTTGTCGTTATCCTTTATTCCTTTCAATTCTATTTTGCTCATATATTACTATCACTAACTCAATATGTTACCATTGTCTTTATCTAATTTCATTTCATTTGGCTAGAAAGGAGTTGATAATTGTGTGTAATCTAAATTAGAAAAAGTCCTCGTTGTTAGTAAAGAGGAAATGGTGAAGAGACAATAGTCCTAATGTGACTCATGTAGATTAGAATATATAATCGAAGTGTAATGAATTGGATAAGGAAGATTCATTTATACGCAGCAAAGAATTTATTACTGCCGTTGGTATTAGAAATAGATGCCGTTATCACCAAAAACTAGAGAATAGTGCCTACGCTGGGTAAAGATACATAGGTTTCTACCAAGAGTCAGTGAATTAGACCCTCATTTAAAGATTTACTAAGGATTCAAATTCGACTGTTCCATAACAGTTAAGAGCCTATTTATAATAATAATTTTTTGATTTGGACATGGAGAGGGATTAATTTACAGGCTTGCTTATAAAAGTCTTGTGTTTTAATTGTTTTGGGATCCTGATAAACTCAAGTCGAGTTACTGCCTGTTTTAAATTTGTCAATGATTGTGTTGATTAATGAGTTTTAATTTTTAATTAACAAAGTAATGAGAAGAGAGTAATTAATACCAGAATTTTACAATCTCACATACAATATTTGAAAATTTTTAAAACATACCATTTTCGGTGCCATTATTTATGTAGAACAAATGATAAAATTCTCAGTAGTATAAAGCCTACGATTTAAAGAAAGAGTTTAATATTCATGATTTTAACGAAATTACTTAAAATAAATAATAATTTTAAGTCTGTATTACAAATATTCGTGATAACAAGTACCATGATTGGTATCTAACAAAGCTTCTTCGAATTTTTCTTAGTGATATAGAACATTTAATTTATAATAAAACTCGTGACATAGTTACAATTCTTACGAAAGTGTTTAAAATAAATAACAATTGTTATTCTGTCCTACAATAATTCGGGTACACATTACACGTCGAGTGATTCTCCTTCAACATTTCGTATGATCATAGAGGTGGAGATCTAGAACAGCATTTATAGCATCTATATTATTGAATTTGAAGAAGACGTAGGCACTAGTCTTGCTATTTTTGTGGAAGAATAATTCGAAAATAAAAACTGTTCTTAAAATTAGTGCATGAATCAGAACTATTTGATTACAAACAGTTTTCGCAAAATGTTTGGACTTGTTTATATTGTCAACTATTTTTTGTGGAATATTTAGCGTCTCTGAACTCGAAAGGGTTTTATCTATCAATTTTTTTACTTTGACTTTTCCATAATAAAAATAATTTGGTCACAAGCGTTACCTTCTGAAAAGTCACTTTCCTATCCTGACACAGACTAATTAGGCAACTTAGATTATATTATTTGAATCTCCTTTTTTCCTCAAAATTCTCTAGATCCGACAAAACATCTTCTAACAAATATAAAGTATTCTTATTTTTTCATCGCATGACATAGGAGGCAAAATTTGACTATAACGATATGAAAACGCCTCGTTTTTTCACTGATTAATATTAATATGAAAGCGTGCACGGGGTGTCAACACAATCAGAAAGCGCCTATTTTCTATTGTATGTGTAAAATTCAGTTTTAGAGGCAGGTAATGACGAGTCTAAACACTTCTGCTTATAGGGAGGGGCAAGAATTGAATATTCCTCACTATGGGATGTTGAAGCACCCCACTCGTGATATCTCTGGTTAAAATCGAATTTGGCCAATGCGCAAATTTATTCGGAGATATATGACGCACAGGATTACTGGCAAAAAGTCAGACTCTTCAATTCATTACAAATATGCTCTCTTCCTTGATTTTGTCAGAGGTCACTTCCTTGATACCATCTTTTGCCTCAGGGTGCAAACGAAGCAATCAGAAATTGAGCTTCGCCTCTCATTTATCATTCCTTTGTCTCATACAACCCTACTTCAATCCCTCGGGTTACAAGAAGCGAGAATGATCGAGAGAATCCGTCTTCCATCCTGTAATCCAGTGGTAAGGGTGGTCACTTAGAGAAACAAGAAATGTCTTCCCTGGAGCAAAGCTGAAGTGCAATACAATGGTTAAACAGAAAAAAAGGTGGTCCAGTCAAAAGCAGTTGCCCGCAAAATCATTGATGACATCAGGAGGGAATAAGGGTCAGGATGTTAAGGCGATTTGTGCAACTGATGTGTCTAGATGTTACATTGTGAGAGAATAAAGAGACATTATTCAAGTTTAAGAGGGGTTTATTCGTAAGGTGATTGTGTGCTAAATAAATGAAGTTATGTTTTTCAAGTAAATTTATGGAATACTTATTCTTATTGCAATTATTGTGAAGCTAAGATTTACACGACATAATTATAACTAACTCTCTTTCTCTCTCTTCACCGAAATGGATTACAAAGAACATAATGTAATTTACGGAAACAAATATAATTTTTATAAGAATATATTTATATTTTATTTTTAAAAATATATCGATTAGCATACTTATAATGTTTAATATTTTTTTTATTATTTTATTATGTATGAGTGTCCCAGTATGTGTACATTAGCATACATTCATTAACATAGTTAAAAATAGCAACTAAAAACGTGTTTAATCTCTATTGATGTTAAAGCAGAAATAAGTAATTAAAAAAGGAAGGAATGCGACATGTAAAATGGATATTTTAACTATCTGTGCATTCAGAAACAATGATCATGGTAAATATATCTTTTCAAGAGGAGGGGAAGATTCAGTAAGATTACGAGAATAAAATATAGGTATTTTTTGTTACACTTGGAAGCCTTATATTAATCTTTAGTATATTTAATTAACTTATTTAGTTCTTTAATGAGAATTTAATTTATCTTAGGGTGATAATAATGTATATGCATGCAATAAATTAAATAACGGTTCTTATATTGCTTAAATTCTGTTTTTTCGAAAAATGTCAGATTTTTTTAAAATTTTTTCAAACTACTTATTTTAGAATTTCTCTGATTTTTTGTTTATTTTTTATTTACTTGATATATATATATATATAAATTCATGTAACTTTTCCTTTCCCATAATTTAGATCTTAATTTTACATAAAGCATTGACACATTAACTATATTAAAATGCTTTTTTTTTTCAATATTTTATCCAAACATTAATTACTTTATATAAGCCGAAATTGATTAAGAAATCGTCAATTTTTTTTCTTTTTTGAAAAAGGTTGCCTTCAAAGCACCAAAAATGTAAACTATAAGATTAAAGAGTAAACAATTTGCCATTACAGCCTAGTGAAAATTTCGCCATATTTTTTACTTTGATGACGACTTAACAAACCAGAAACATAAACACTTTCCAAAATAAACATTTCAATTGATTGAATGATGACTGTATTTAGAATTATTTTCATCTTGTACTCGAGATATAGATATAGATTAAAGATATATAAAAGGGATGTATAGATTAAAGATATATAAAAGAGATGTATAGATTAAAGATG
The DNA here is from genome assembly GCA_019974015.1 of Nephila pilipes. NCBI lineage: Eukaryota > Metazoa > Arthropoda > Arachnida > Araneae > Nephilidae > Nephila > Nephila pilipes. Next base: position 7,826 of record BMAW01058869.1, on the reverse strand, counting down.
TATAAAAGAGATGTATAGATTAAAGATGTATAAAAGAGATGTATAGATTAAAGATATATAAAAGAGATGTATAGATTAAAGATTTATAAAAGCGTGCTGTATTTGCTGATTTATTATTTGCAATCGGCTAATTGCGCCCACAGATCCATATATAAGCCGATCCCTTAATTTAATTTGAAAAAATGTCCAAACGTATTAGGTTATACATGATAACATATAATTTACCATGTGGAATGTAACCACACTTCTAATTCTGCCTTACCATTAAAAAAAGAAACAATTCGAAAAAATGTCATTAAAATCGATAGAAATCTTTTTAAAACAATTGCCCTCGTAAATTTCTAATTACTGCATATTATTCAGCATTAATTGCTAAAAAAACATAACAAAACAAATATTTTTTTTGTATACTTTCCAATTTCACAAAAAAACAAAAAACAAAAAATCAAAAGCTGCAACTTACATTATTCGTTTCTTTGCACATTTTGTTCGAATACAATCTGCCCGAATCTACGAAGTAACATAGAATGGTGCTCATCTCTTTTTTCTGCAGACTCTGGAGCGATAATTATGAATTAGTGTCCAGACCGAGAGGTTAGCCTGACACTTGACTTTGAATTTACTTCCCTCGAAAACTGGGTATTACTTTATTGATCTTGAAATGATGACGGGTTGAGTTGACCCACGGATAGCCATTGAGAAGCGAGGCATTGTCAACAGAGCTCGCAATCAGACAAATTAACCATTTCAGTACCCCGACCATTTTTTCCCCAGTAAAGTATTAAATATTCACCAAATATAATAAAATTCAGATAGTTAATATACACATATTTATTATTTTCCAAACACATGAAAATTAAGAACTTAGTCTTTAAAATAATTGGTTTGGTTTTATTAACGTCACACTAGAAGCAACACAAGGTCTATTATCTTGTAATTTTAATCCTCGTTCAAGTCACCAGGATGACACTTGAAAGGGCACCCCCATCTCTTAAATTCCACACCATGCCAACGGGAGGACTTTGGGTCTCGATATATTTTACGTGCACTAGCCCCGGTTACACGTTTGGTCTTAAGTGTCATGAATGCTCGAACCCAGGACTCAACGAAAACCGCCGGCCACGAGTCCGATGCCTTAACCACTAGGTTACCACGGCCACTTCAAAATAATTAAATGCTGCTTTGAAATATTTCTTAATTCAGAATACAATTGATATATATATATATTATTATTTAAGAAATATCTATGCATTTTTAACAATTTTATATCTGAATCTGATTTGCAACTGAATTAAGTTAAAAAATTTAAATACATTATGTACCGCCAATATGTTTTTCGAATTGAAAACATGCATAAATAAAATATCTGAAAATATTATAATTTACTATTAATTAAAAAATAATTTTATTTATAACGTTTTAAAAAAAATTGTAATTTACAATAACCGTTTATTTTTCTACGTAAGTGATATTATTTATCCTTCAGATAAATTACCACTAAGAGTTCAAGAAAAATAACTTCTTGAATGCATATGAGTTTTCCTTATTGAGTATGAAAACCCAGTCTAGAGTAACCTTGGTTGTGTCTTAGTCTCCTTTTTTGTCACCTTTTTAGGTATATGGACTTTGTAAAAGGTATATAGACATTGATTTTATCATTACTTATTTGACTGTGACGAAACTTTTTATTATTTCATACAAAATCCATATAGATTGGAATCGATCAATGTATAATTACAGGGTTCAAATCAACATCAAACCCGATATCTGGTTAAACTAAATATATTCGATATTTAATACCGGTAATAAATATATCGCTGCAGGGTGTTTTTTTTTTGCTTTACTTTTTAAAATTTATTTTGAACTGCCGATAATTGGTCAATGCATATTCAGCTGTTTGTTATTATTTAATGTTAAAATGTTCAGAAAGTTAGTTTTGTTTGTTTGCTCTCAGAGTGAGTTTTGACTCGTTTACTGACGAACGATGGTTGCAAATCGTGACTTTAGAAATTCGATATCGACATCATTACTTTATTTTGTTATTGTTACTAAAATGTTGATTTAACGGTCATTCAGCGTTATTTTTTGCTCTTCATTAGAGCACACGCTGAAGTTCCTAAACTGTTTGTTTATAACTGTATGTGCAATAAATATAGGTATATATTTTAAGGGGAGGTAGGGTTATCAAAATGATTGATAATTGAATTGCTTAGCAGCCCTTGACCAAAAATGATGTAAGAAATTAGTTGCAGAGGTATAAGAAATGGAAAGAAATGAAAGAGAGATAACCAGAAAAATCATTGAACGTAAAAATAAAACAAATTCTGAAGTAGTTTTACCCATTTCAAAACGTAACATTCAATCGGACATTCCACCCCAATGCATGCGTACAGCAGTTTGGGGGTTGACTACACACTCGAGGTCTAAATAAAAAAGAATTAAATCGTAGATGTAGTTTCTAATTATTTTATTTAGTTGTTATTTAATAACATATTGATACCCGACACACGAATACCTGCATTAATGGAAATGGTGAAATTGTTTCCTGAATGACAAAATAGCAGACATTACTGGCTTACATTTGATGTCCCTAGCATCAACTATGGCGTGGTGTAGAAGTTAGAAGCCAGCTCATATGTTGTCCTCATCACTAAACCGAGGTTCAAAATTAGGAGTTTCGTCGCCAATAGCCTTCATATTACTTCTAGCGCGTTAATAAAAAAATCCAACCTTAACATCAACAGTGACCTGAGATTATCATCAGACATGTTTGTTCTCAAATTGTTCTTGACATATTTTATTCTTGAAAATGTTTGTTCACTCATGTTTGTTGTTCCAAATATTAAAAGGTACTTTAATGCAAAAGTTTTGGCACTTTCCTTGAGAAAAAACTGGTAAACATCCACCAGGCCTTCTTTGAACATCACTAAATTGATCATTTGCTTGCAACTTAATGATCTCCAGCTGCAGTTCATCTGAGCAATTGGTCACATCTGCTTCAAATGGATTTTCAGTCCCACTTCTTCAGCCTCTGAATCCAAATCAGAAAACCATTCCTGAAACTGCAGCTGGAGATCTTTGATGATATCTCATACAAATGATGTAGGGAACTTAGGTGTCACTTCAGTCATGAAGAACTTGCACTGCAGTAAGGGCGTCAAGTTGTTGGTCTGTACTTGATCAAGAAACAAGACAAGTTTAGATCTGAAACTCTTTAGGTGGATGTGTTAATCAGAAACTAGATTTTCTCTCCTTATAATTTAGTTTCAGGAAATTTAAATGACTAGTTATGTCTGCATTAAAGGCCAATTTCCTTACTTTATCTTCATCAAACAGTAATGAATGCGACTTGTCTTTTCATTCAAGGAATGCACATATTTCGTTTATTATATCAAATACTCTGCTCATAACTTTCTTACAGCTTAGCCATCTTACTGCTATGTAATATGGCAAATATAGCCATTTTGGGTCAATATCTTTCAACATGTTACTGAATTGTCTTTGGTTGAGTGTATATGATCTTATTATTCCTGTGGTGAAGATGGTGAATTTTCCCCATCTTCACCACAGGATTCTGTACACTGCTAATGTCTACATATTTAGCTCACAAAGCTTGTAGGGGAGTAATACAGTGAAGGAACATTGGTTGTGGAATGTGTTTCTCATTACTCATCTAATTCATCTGTCCAACCAAACCTTTCTTTATGCTACTTACGTCCTTTCCTCCTTCAACTGAGAGTAGAGTAATCCAAGTTATAATCAGCAATTTTTTTTTCAATTCATTGAATATACTCTCTCCTGTAAAAGTGTCATACATGCTATGTAGAGAAGCCAGTTCTTGTGTTAAATGTTCATGTCTTTATCCCCATCTCTAATGAACACAAGCAGTTGAGAGGAGGAACAGCTGTCCAACGATTCATCCATTGCAATTTAAACTTGCATGCATTTTGCACTGTTTTAGTCACAATGTTTTCAGCCATATCTGTAACACGACGGATAATGTTATTTGCCCTCAAGCTACATTTAAAAATTGTTTTTCTCAATCACCTCTAACAAACGTTCCTTCACTTCTTTACTATCTGTAAATGATTTCCACTTTTAGCCAGGACGTAGGCAACTTTATAAATTCCCTAAGAAAAGGATTCGTTTTCATTTGAGAATTTACTTAACAATGTCTTCTGATATGTGAATTGATTTTGTAATTTAAAATTTTTTCGCAACGGACTTCGCTCTCCAACTTTATATATTTCTCCTTGTGTTTGCTTCGATGATATAGGCGCATGTTGTCACCACAGCCACGGTATTATTACAAATACACACAATGCTTTCTCGCCAGATTTGATGAAGAGGTATTTCAAACTCTATTCTTGAAATCGTCGACACTCCTCGTTTATTTTTCTTTTCTTTCCTCGTCTGTCTTTGAGCACTAAAATGAAGTGACTTAAACATGAATAAATAGTGAAAATGTAAGCATCTTGTACGCAATATTTTTCAAAAAACCTGATTATGCGAACTAATTTAATCGTATTTATAGAGGCAAATGACACGAAATAATTTTTGTAAACTTCTTATTATTTTTTAATTTAAATTAACCTGAATATCGTCTGCAAAATTATCCACTTATAGTAGAGAGATTGTTGATTTTAATGTTTCCACTTCTTCAGAATATTCAAAAAATTCTTGTTAAATCAACGACATTACCAATACTTTATATACACTGGTGAGTAATTACATGAAGAAAATTATCACTAAATGAAATAGAGCTCTACATGTTTCGCAATTTGACACTAACTGACACCAACACCTTCTCATCGCGACAGTCAACCACAACTAGCAACAACAACAAAAAAAAAATAATCCAGTCATTAAGAAGCAACAGACCATTTAAAAACTCTACTCTTAGATGACGTTATATCATCTTATTGCCAGTTAAAAGAAGCGTAACAGCTCATAAGCGTCGGCTGATCTTTGCAGGATATTCGTAATTTATTTCTATAAATGAAATAAATATTCGTTATTTATTTCTATAAATAAAATAAATATTCGTTATTTATTTCTATAATTGAAAAAGCTCTTAGGGGGCCGGCTGAAAGAGCCTCGCGGCCGCGTTTATTTGTCCTAATTCATTTGAATGGGCTGATTAGCTGAAGGAAACAGAAAGGTCTCTCTTAGAATCCAAGAAAGTACAATATCCTGATCCATGGTGAAGGAGAAAAGTAGAATTGTCCAAACAAAATTTTCCGCCCAACCAATGATTGTGTCAGAAAAAATTGGTGTGAAGAGTACTAGACTTATTTTGACGTTTCGTGTGTTAAAGTGTAGGTTCACTAGTTGTGATGAAAGAGGAAAGAAAACTTTCGTGTTAGTTAAAAAAAATTGCTTAAACTAGCTCCTATTCTCCATAACTTTATTTCATTTCTTAGAACAAACAAAATTAAAATGATATTCTAAAAATAACGATTTTTATTGCATTCTACAAAATAATAAATTTAAAAATAAAGTAATGGTATTCATTTTCAATGAATATTTCTTGTCTCATTTATAAACAATTAAACATTTAAATAGGATTTTTAACAAATATCGTCTGCGTCGTACACAAATAATTACACTATATGTCACAACAACTGCGCCATCTGTCATGAATTGTTTGGTAAAGATTTAACAGGAACTTTTAGATTTACAAAATTGTGCTTCAAAAGAAAGTGTAGATTGAAAACTGTTTTTTTAATTTAGTATTATGCCCCATAAGAGCTAAAGTTCGCTATGTCGAAAAAGGATTTGGTTAAAAGAAATGTATATAATCAATTATAAGCAGAAAATATATTTTGAACCCTTTAACTTAACTGTTTTGAATAGCAACACAAAAAATATAACTCTAAACCACAATGTCCGTACTTTAAATTGTTAATTATGAATGTATTGCATATTATCATTTTTAAATAGAAATTGTTTTTTCTAATTCCAGTTTCATTTTTGAAGGTGTAATCATATTACATCATATAAAAAAAGTCAATAAAATAAGATTTTTTGAATGGTATTAATCGAAAATCGAAGTATTTATTAATATCCGTGAACAACTGTAATAATATCTAACCAAACATTTGAAATGTATTGCTTATATATCATATCTTTTCAGATTGAGAAACTTCCATGCATTAATAGTTTCATTGACTTTATTATGCAGCTATTTTATAATGATTACATAATAAATCTAGGCTGTATACATCGAATTAGATTTTAAACTAATGATCTAAATATACCAACATTAATTAATTTGAAAGTTTTAAAATATTTTTTTTTAAAATTATGATGAAATTTTTTAATCTTATTATTAAAGAATTAAAACATTTCTTATGCAGTTACAAAAATGAGATATTAAATAATACTTTTTACCCAGATATAAAAGATGAAATCATTCAATACAGATAAGAATACTTTATTAATGGTCAGCTAATAGTCCAATAATTCAATAATTGTCAACTATTAGTCCGATAATTCAATAATGATTAGTTAATGGTCAAATAATCGAATAATATTTAGATAAAAAAAACAATTCAATAACAGTCATGTATATAATTCACGAATAGCCAGGTAAATGTCAAATAATTCAATAATAATCTCACGTATTTATGTTTTGTTGATTAGCAATGAATAAATTCCTCATTTCATAAAGATTGGAAAATTAAAACTACATTAATCAATTTTGACTTTTTTCCACCAGAAAGAAATTACAGCTGGAAATTTATTCATAAATAAAAAAATTTCAATTTCAAGTAATTCAAATTCTGATTATTATTTCTCAAAAATCCGATTATTCTTTCAAATATATAGAATAGAAATGTAAACCTTTGTTCCATTTTAATTCAGTTTCATTAATTTTCTCTTATATTTCATCTATCTTCTATAAGATCGGGAATAATTTATTAATGTTAAAAATTATTTTTTAGATCAAATAAGCAAAAACACCTTTAATAAGAGATGAATAATTTAAATTTAAACAAAACCAACTTCAGAGAAATGGTCTGATTAATTTAGATTTGGCTTTTCTTTTAATTATAAGTGTATTAGTTAAAAATTCATATTAAGTCTTGGAAGAAATTAAAGTTTCATAATAAGTCTTGGAAGAAATTAAATTCGCAAGGAAGAACTTCAATCATTTAACAACATACATTATTGTACTCATAAGAAACGAAAACGAATGCAAATTATAGACCATAAAATATTTTGAAGATGTTTATAATTTTTATTTATTGGTAGCTTCAGTATTAAGAAAAAGAGTATTTAAAAAGAATATTTTTGGTGTTGTCATTGATAACAAAATCATTTTCCCATCTAATATATATTTATGGGAAGTAACCGATACATAATTATAGACACTTAATAAACCTTATACTCAGCAAAACTGAAGAAAATTGGAAGATCTGAATAAAATCGATTTGATTTCTTTTTCTGTATGACTATTTAATAAATTACTGAGCATTTCACTAAGGACAGTGAAATTAGTTGATTTAATAGAAAACAGGACGTTGCAAGCGTCGCATCAATTCATATTTACTTTGCAATTGAATATTTTGATTTTAAAATACTTTTTATGTTTTTAAGTTAGATTTAAAACTTACAATCTTAGACATTTTGCGGAGAACTTATTTAAAAATCTAGAATATTTTCCGAGGCCTATTTAAAAATATATTTTTATGCGTTATTTTTCAAAATAATAATATTAATTGTTATTTTGAAAAAGCGATAAAATAACAATATAATGATTAAATAAATATTATCTTATTTTCAGACAAATCAATGTTCTCAGAAAAACTGAAATCATCAAC
>BMAW01058866.1:0-25408 GCA_019974015.1 Nephila pilipes | reverse complement strand
GGATCACAATTCAAGAGAAAATGAAGTGGCCTAATCCATTATACTCCAATGAACAAATGATGATGATTGGTTGGTTTTATTACTTTATTACCGTCGTTATATATATATATATATATATATATATATATATTGAAAAAACTTAAAGCTCTTAAATCTCAACTTATTTTGATAGATGTATGCTTTTCCCTCGGGATTGCAGTTTCTTTTCTTTTTCTTTTTTTGAATTTTATAATAAATAGAAATCTTCCCTCAATCTCTTAACCTCTCTATTTTAGGATTTCTAAGGCCTTATTGGGTGTTTAAATCTGCAAATATAATATATATGTACTTTATTTTTCAAAACTAAATTTTTTTAAGCTGTTAAAGACATTTGAAATGTACTTCTATGTCAATCTTTTAAAAACCATATTTTCCCTTCAATGCAGACGATAGTTTTAGTAATTCAGAACTCTTTTTCTCTTAGTAAAGGACAACAAGAGTAATAATTACTGACCCTAACCATGAAAATTTATTTTGATTTTTTTTTTAATTTTATATATTAACTGCATTGTAAGATGTTTATTTTTCGAATTTGTTTTGTATATAGTTTAAACAAAAAAGAAAAATAAAGAAAATACTTATTTTGGCGCATAAATAAATATACTCAAACTGAATTTCACCAAAACAAATTTATTCCATCACATTTTACATTGATATGAAACAAAATACGATAAGAATGAATACATAGTATTTTAATCATTGAAATACTTCCGTAAAGATGATTTTTAAATAGTTACAATAAAATCTATTTTTGGTTCAGTGTTGACACAATTACCACAAATACATTCGTTCAGTTCAGCATAATTATATTTATTTACTTTTATATAAACAAAATGAATTATATAAATCCAGTAATAATATATTACTTTCTTAAAACTGATACATCAAGTAAAAACAGAAATGAAAACACATATTCAAAATTCCATATGCTCCTTAATAAACAAATCCGTCTTTTTAAGTTGGTATCCCACAAAACTCTTTAAATTTTCTTTCCGGAATAACCCTTTCTCACCACAGCAGGTGAAGGTCCAACAGGGACAGAGGGAACGTATGCATCCTGTACTCCCGGGGGAACAGGTTCTGCTGTGAGCTGGACATCAGCTGGGCCGGGACCTCCCACTCCGACACCAGGCTCGTTTGTTTTCACTTGGGCTTTGAATCCTCCCGCGTCTGCGACGTAATCGACAGTCCTGTACAGTCCGTTAATGTGCATGTAACCGTAGCTGCCACTGACCACGCCAGATGGGTCACCCTTCTCCCGTCGGAAATGGACATTGCCGTGGTCATCCTTCACTTGGTAGTCGAAGGCATATGGTTTTGGGGGATACTGAAATTGTTAATAAAATTGTTTTTGATTATACATTAATGTTGAATTTTTAAAGCCCATTGCATAAAGGTAAACAAAAAGAACATCAAGGTGAAAACAGAAAAAAGCATAAGAAACGCTTTTCTGAATTTATTTGCCCCAAAATGTTAATTCTACAATTCGAAGCTAAATGGAAGATGTTTGATTGGTTCAGCGCACATCACGCGAATAAATAACAATAAAAATAAGAAACCGAGTGACAAATAAAACTATCTATCACAAGATTTGAAAACTTGCATTTCTATAGTTAAAAATAATTGCTATTTCGAGATATTTTGACTGTTTATTAACATCGCACCTATAAGCAATAAGAAAACAATTGGCGACATGATTCTTAACCACGCTCAAGAAGCGAGAACGATTACTTATTCGCAGTTACTAACAGATGTATGACAGATTTTTTGGCTCATAAAGTATATATCTTTGGCGCTGCTAATGAAACTTGCTTTTCTTTTGTGCGCAGCTATCTGTCAAACGGCACGAAAACAAATCAAACTGATTCAAAAGGTACTTTTGATTTGGCAACCGTCTGCGGCCAAATTAATGTTTCATTGCTCAGCGTCATCATTTGGCGTCCATTTGTCACGTTCGATGAAATCTGTATTCCTCTCTACACACCGCAAACCAAACAAAATTCAAAAGAAAGAGCTACTTCTGGTAAATCTGCGCCAAAGAAAGCGAAGACGATGTCAATGGCTAAACAATTTATGGTGAAAAGTTTCGGATGCGAAGAGCGTTATACTTATAGAGTTTTTAGAAAAAGAAAAGATGATGAATGGACAACGAAACAATCACTACAGGAAATCAACCCTAGGTAATATGGATACTTTTCCAACACCCTCATACATGTATCTTATATTAGACACCTTAATTACGAATCCATTCTTTAAGTATAATACTTCGTAGTTTAACACCAAATCATTCTATGAATAGAGAATTCGAAAATAATCCAGGTACTGAGGATCTTTAAGATACAAGCATGGAGATTGGGGGGATTACTTTTTTAAATACACTAACTCTTCAGATCTCAGAGTAATTTAATCTTTGTCGCCTAGAAATTTCGAAATGCTTGTAATTGCCATATCCAATTTAGTTTTGATTCTGAATAGAATTGAGAATTATAAGAAATCATATTTTTTTTACACTCGAATGTTCATGGAGTTTTCATCACTTCGAACAAATATTATTACAAAAAGACTTTAAAACCAATTATTAATGAAGAAAGGGAAAAAAATATCATACATTTTGCGTTCCATACTCTCCTATGTTTCCTCCATGTCCGCCGGGTTGACCAAGAGAAAGTACGGAAGTCACAGCTGTACAGAAAAACACGATTACCTAAACATAGAAAATGATTCATTATTCACTGGAAAATCTAACGTAAAATAAAAAGAAATGAAATAAAACATGTGTTGGTTGTATTTTTGCTTTATGAATACTAACTCAAGAGGTGTTATGTATGTTGAGTTTTAATGACACAAGGTCTGTAAGACACGCTGTCTCCAACAGTGGTACTGATATAAACCATGAACTGAAACAAAAGACTGTGGAGTCGGACATTTACAGACAAAGAGTTATTTATGGAAAAGTTAAGCAAGCCTCTCGATAAGCAAAAGTTAAGATGCCCCTCGATCTTGGCAAAGAGTTTAATGACCATTCTGGCGACTTGTTGAGAAACTGGGGAATATTGGCGACAAAATTAAGGTTCTTGAAAATGCTGAAATTCTATCGTTATTTCAATTAGGAAAAAGGTTTTCGATTTTTTTTTTATGAATTTTCTTAGGGGCGTCACGCCTGACCGGAACAGCTGTAAATATGGAGAAATGCCAAACCTGTGGTAATCGGTCGAAAGAATCTGTCGGTAAATTGTCTGTGTCTGAAGTTGTCGGAATGCGCTTTGGAAGAGCAAATGATTGATTTGGGGAGTTGTCCGTAGTGCGCATTATTAATCTGGTGAGCTGAACGTTTTTAAAAGGATTATTAGTGTTATTACAAGTGCTGTTTTGTATCTGTTTGAGTTGTTCATCAGAGCAGGTGCTGTATTTGTTCCTGTTTTGTGTCGTTAATCCTTACAAATACTACAACATGGGTTATTTGTAATTTGCCCTGTTTTTCCTTTTTGGGCTGATTTCACCGTAAGCCTACTGGACGATAATATTTGAAACAATGTGTAGGACGGTGAGAAAACAAATACAATGAGACCTTTCGGGTTCATTTTCACCGAAAAGTAATATCCTGTAAGTTTTATGCGTATACCAGATTGCAGTCTGGAAATAATGACATCATACTTTCAAGGTACTTATGTAGGCCTATTTATTCGTTGTTATGTACAGTGCAATTTATTATCAGTTTGCGTATCCCATGTTTCCTGGAACAGGATTATAGAGTTTACCGCATTCTACCAGTCAATGAATGGGACATCTGGGGAAAATGCTGCATATTTTATTAAACCAAGAGAAAAGAACAGTTATATATTAACACACTTTGAAATAAAAACATCGAAAACTTAGCATTGAAGAACACTTGCATAGTAAAAGGTCAAATCCTAGTTTAGCATTCAACTTGGCAAGATTTTCAAAAGCATACCAAATAGGGGGCTTATAAGGATTTTCAGAGTAATGGTAACCAGAAGAAAGATTACCAGTTAGGAGTGAATGAGTGAATGATGGTTGAGTTCAACGAAGCAAGAGACAAATCTGGCTTAGCTGCGCCAAGTACGAGAAGTCTGAAATCTAGACATGTGAAGTAATTGAAAAAAGAAAATATGGATGACAAGAAGGAGTGTCAAAAATAGAGAAGGATCACTAAGGCAACACGGAAGCGAGTCACCCACGATTACCAAAGACAGTAAACCCTTTGGTTAAGAGAAAGATCACTGGGGTGCCTCGGAGTCATGATGCCCGAACTTACCTGAAGAAGGCAGGTCCCTGAAGTCCCTCGATATAATTCGCAGGGACTGGGTGTCCGACAATACCCCTCAGACACTGAGTACCCATTTTAGTCGTCTCTTACAGCATTCATAAGCTACAGTGAGACTATTCCTTCACACATGGTTACCACAGGGGTGACCAACTTGGCAATATATCGCTAAAAATATTCGCGACGCCAAGAAAGAAGTAAGTTAAAATAGGATCCAGCCAATGAAAATACCTGTCTATCGCAATACAAAGTATAGTGTTAATATTTTGATGATTTAATGTACCAAAGAAAAGAAGCATTGATGAAAATATTTGCATAGTAAAAAACTACTTTTCAGAGATTAATAGCTACCATTTCTGAACTATGTGTATTAGAAAAAGAGTCATCATTTATTTTAAAGTATTTATTTTTGAAGTATGCATTTTTTCTTAAAGACATTTAACTTATGACTAATTTTATTGCAATTGTAAAATAAACTAGGAAACTTTGATTCATTGAATTTGAATTTGTCTATTTACATTACCCATTAAGATTTTCTGATTAAATGATTTTCTTTTCAACATCAGGAAAAATTCATTGTAGTGTAAATAAAGCATATAGAGTTGAGAATTACTTATGTACATATTTACATGAGTACGATGCAAGCATAAGGTTACGATTAAATGATATTGAAGCAAGTATTTATTCATATTAAATGTAACATTTTTAACACCCTTCATAAACATTTGGGAATGTCAAGGAATTCTGAAACAGATACAAATTCAACGTAAAATAAATTATAAGAATCATATCGAAATTTTTTTATTTTTTTTAAAACCTAAACTTCCTTTTGCTTGGTTTATAAAAATGGTAGTTGCTCACTAGTCATGAAATAAGTTAATCATCCAAATGAAAATAAATAAATAAATAAATAAAAGAACTGAATACTAGAAAATCAAAAACCAGATTTCAAGGGCATTGAGGATTGGTAACCAGAGAGAGAGAGTATTGCCATAATTGAAAAAAAAAAAAAAAAAAAACTAAAATTATAACCATCTGTTTTCTCTTCATTTGACTGTGATTATTTGTGTAATTAGAGACAATTTTCCTGGTAAACGCAGTGATTTCTGAAATAATAACAGGGTGGCATCGTAAAGTTCGAATTGAACCAAAGCTTTGTGATGTACTATTCACGATTTTCTTTTCACTAACCTCAGAGACTTTTATCAATTTGAATTGCATAATATTACAATTTCTCTCCAACTGAAATAAAAAGTGATTAGGTAAATAAGAGGGAGATAAAACTGAAGTGAAATGAACTAGAAATAGTGAGAAATAAAGGAAAAAGGATGAACGGAAAATGTAGGGAGATAGAGGATAAGATTCGCTGACAGGGAATTATTATTCTGAATGAAATTCTTCTGTTGGATTTGTGGATTGAAGAGAGTTCCACTAAAAACATTAATCTAGATAGCACCTATCGAAGAAAGTTGTGAAAATAAGAACTGTCAAGGAAAGATTTCTTATTTAAATCATAACTTAGGATTGTGAGTTAGGTTGGGATTCTAGAGAAAGTGACGAAGATATTCTAAAGTGATAATAAATAAAGAATTCTATTGTGTTCTAAAGAATTCTATTATGATATTTGATCATTATTGCTTCATATGGATTCATAAGATAAGGTGCAAGAGACGAGTAATGTGTTACAACTTCTATTGATTCCTTTAGGTTTTAACTGCTATAAATCTAACTTAACTTTCCAAAAATAATATAATCACGCAATACAATTATAATTGAAAAAACGTTGCAAGGGAAAGAGTGATATATACATATTTTAGCATACACAAAGAAATTATTTTGAATATAAGTATAATTAATGGCTAAGCGAAGAACTGAAATTTTCTGAACATGCCTGCATAAACAGATAAGCGTATGTCTTACGTAAGAAACGGTAAAAATATTGATTCTTCTTTCTTCTAAGTATTCTAATTTTTTCTTTTTTAGATAACCTTTCTTTATACTGCTGATTTAAAAAAATAATATTTTTTTAGTGTACAGCAAAATGTTGTCACAGGTTTTCACGCATATTTCCACCTTTAACTAGCCTCTGGGGCTTAACTGTGATTTTTGATTTGAGAACTTCGCGTAGTAGAAGAACCGCAAATTATGTAAATTAGCATTATTATATAAAAAATGTTATGAATGAGATAAAAAGGTAAGAGGAGAAAGAGGAAGTGCTCTTTATTTTTTTTAATAACAAAATTTAAAAATTGCAAATTTCGAAACAATTTGGCGTCGTAGTTACCTTAAAAAACTAGGGACTTAAAATTTATTTGCTAAGCATTTCTTATATTTGATGGATCACGTTATACTCTTGAATCTTGTGACATAGTTACAAATATCATTCTATTGAAATCTGATTATAGAATACTGTTTTTGCAAGGAAAGAGAGAGAAGAAAATTAATAACTAATTTCTGTAAAGAAGCATTTATGAAAACTAAGGACTAAGATAAACTAAATCGGCATAAACAAAATAAATTCAAATTGAATAGATTGAAATTAAAAATTTAAAAATAAGTAACCATTAATTAAAAATAAACGATGACTAAAAAGTTATAAATTAGCAATAAATAAACGGAAATAAAAATAAATTAAATAAAAAATGAAGTTAATAAATAACTAAACGCTGAATGATTTGAAATGAGAAATAAAGGAAAATAAATCAATTGACACTTCAAAAACACAGATTGAAATGTAGCATTATACCAACACCGTAAGTCCAATCAATAATGCAGAAAATATTGCTAAGCGAAAATTTTTAAAATTTCACTTACGGTATTCCACTTCATTCTAGTAGAATGTATGTAGTAATCAATTCCCAGTTAGTGTGTAAGTGTTTGGGAAATACGACAAATTATCCTTTTATATACCCACCATTCAGCCACCCATTTTACGTTTCGGAAAAATGCCACCACAACAAAAAACAAAGCATCCGATTCTCAATCTTCCTATCTTCGTTTGATCAAACGCAGATCTCACCGTTTGTTATGTTTTCTTCCAAAAACAAGATATTGAGACACAACTCGGTTCGAACCTTGTCAATGAGCTTTACTTTTCTGTTCATCAACGCTTGTCTTCTAAAGACAATAGCAACGCTTTCATCAAGCCCTTTCGGTAGCCGATATCTGAGATACGATACCTTTGTGTTGATAGAAAGAGAAAAACCATTGTATAGTGGAAGGCAGCAGAAAAGTGTAAGCGAGCCCAACATAAAAAGTGTACAAAAACCGGGAAGCAGCCCAGACATTTAGAAAATTAGACTACAAACAATTAACGAAAAAGGAAAAATACAAGTTTAAAGCGTGTTTCTTCTTCCGCAAAAGCTCTTTTGAACGTGGGAATGTGTTATTTGAAGGTAATGGAAACCTGTTTTGTCTAAATCGTTGACAATATATAAATCCATTAGAATAAATTTTTGTAAATTATTTTTTTTTCTCCTAAAAAATCTAAGAATATTTTATACTTTCTGACATTTACGTATTATATTCTTTTAATCTTTTTAAAAAATTTTAAAAATACTTTCTTTGGAAATATGTTTTGATGCAGAAAGAATGCTCCGTAGTTACGTAATTTTCTGAATTCAATTAAAGTATAGGTAACTGTATATTTTAATAAACAGTTCGTCTTTAATTGAATCTATCTATTAGTTTTCCTGTGTTTAGAAGATTTAATGTACTTTTTAAATTTAAAATCAATAATTTTTTTTTCTGTTTGCATTAATTTCGGGATTATTTTTTTGCGATTTCTGAAAATTTTATAATGCATTTGATTAACAAATCTATGCATTATAAACGCAGCAGCTTTTATTAATTGACGGAATTGACAGCGTTTCCACCTCCTACTTAATCCACTAACAATAACTATGTAATGTATTACACATATTTAAAGTGTACCTTATTACTACATATTTTTAATTTTTAACGTTTAACTTATTATAACATATTTTTAACATGTAATTTCCTATAACACATTTTAACATCTAATTTATTATAATATATTTTTAACGTATAAATTGCTTTAACATATTTAATCATAATTTATTACAACAATTTTAACGCATAACTCATTTTAACATATTTTAATGCATAATTTATTACGAGACATTTTGAACACAAGAAATGTTTTAGCATATTTTAATGTGTAAATTATTTTAGTATAATTTTAACGTATAACTTGTTTTAACAAATATTTAATTTATAATTTATTTTTACATAACTAACGTAATGACTTATTATTTCGTATAATTGATAATAATAATTAATATTAATAATTAATATTAATATTTTTATCTTATAAATATTATTAATAGATTATCGTATTTATAATCGTATAATTATTATTAATATTTTTTAACGTATAACTTATTTTAACATATTATAACATATAACAGCATAATTTTTAAAAGAATTTTCAGTAATTCAAAATTTAATTTTAAAAATGAATGCAATACTAATGGGGAAAAGGAATTAAAAATATTCTGTGTGCTTATATGTCAGAGCTTTTATTTGAGAATATTTTTGATTAAATGCAAGTCCTTTTTTATATTAGTGGTAATGTTTTTTTAAACATTTGTTCATATTAATTATTGTCTTTCAATATGTTTTGATGAATTATAGTCTTTTGTTTGTTCAAATTAAATTGTCTGTGAATATATTATTATCTTTTGTGCAAACAATTTTCAAAATTTTCTCTTAAGGTTACTTAGTACCTTTGCACCTTCAAAAATTCGATTTTTTAAATTTGTTTTCAAAAATTAGTGTTGAATGTCCGACAAATCCGATAATTATTACGCCCTGTGCAACAAAAAAATGTAAGTGTCTAAAGTGGCTTGTTCTTTGTAATGAAATGTAAAGAAACCTCTTTTTCTCAGTTTATTATTTTCACACTTTCCCACAGGATTAAAAAAATGTTTTGCATGTAGAGCTTTAAAATTTTACATGAGTGTTGTACTTGTATATATTTATTCTGTGAATCTCAATTTTGTTAATAGGATAATTAGATTTTATTTTATAGCATGATTCATGAAAAAAGTTACTAAATACAAATTTGATAACTTTTTTTTAATTTTTCTATTTTTTTTTAATGTAAGACAAATTTAAAATTTGAGGTTTACAGAATAAGGTCATTATTCAGTTTTAATTTGGTATAAGAATTATGGTTCTACTATACATCTTTCAAATGTTATCTTGTGGGTATCGTAAGGGAAGCTAATTTATTTTTTAAATTTTTGTACGCATATTTCATGTTGTTTAAGAAAATATATTAATTTAATAGCAAAACTTGACCCAATATTTTAAACTATACACTTTGTTACACAAACTGGCAAAGTTTCATATTGAAATGAGCAAAAATTGTTGATTTATGATGAATCGAAAAAAGAGAGAGAGAGAGAGAGAGAGAGTTTGTCAAAATGTTCTACTTTTGATTTCGAAAGGTACTAAGTCCCCTCAATAAATCATTTTAATGAAAATTATTTTTGATCAACTGCGTAATCCAACAAAGAAAGGATTTCATATCGTTAATGTCTTTAAATACCTTTGTACAAATCAAACGAATTTGAACTAAACATTCTTTATGTTCATAAGTACAGAAAAAAAGTGTTCAATTACTCGTGAAAATAGGAGTCGTCTAAACAAATAAGAAAAACCTTTAATTGATCAGTTTCCTTTCTACTCTACTCTCTCTATCTCTGTGTGTGTGTGTGATGTCCCTAGCCTTCTTCTTTTATAAAAAATTATAAATAACATCTATAAGAAGTGGTATAAATGCTATCACTACATTAACTGAGCAAACATACTGAACTCATTAAAATAAGTTTCACTGTTTACAAAAGAAGAACACTCTAAGGCAATCGATTCTAACTACATGGAATAAGACCATAATAAAACGGTCAAATAATTTTTACGGAAACAATTTCAATTAATAAACGTCGAACATTTACATTTTGAAACTATATATATCTGGGTAGGATATTTTTTTAGGTAAACTCTCTCGGTTGTTAAAATAGTTTTTCATTTTCGAACTTAAAAAACTGTATCGAACTTTTTCTTGTATTTAAAATAAATATTACATAAATAATATTAGTAGCAATTTTCAATGTTTATTTCCGATTACAAGCCGAGAGTAGGTTTTATTTTCCTCCTAAGAAATCTATCAAAAATTCAAATCCCATATATAAGACAAAATGAAAAAAAAAAAAAAAAAAATTAAAAAAAAATAAAAAAGACAAAATTAAAAAAAAAAAAAAAAAAATTAAATGAAAATTATCGATCGATAATTTCGCTAAGATTCTAGCATTTTCTAGAATCTTGGCGATATCATTGTCGTTGAAGTAGACAAGGTTCTCCTCAAGTCGCCAAATTGGTCGTGAAGAAGTCATTGCTCACGCTTTCGTTCGAAGCCTGATGAAATCTCAGTATTACAGGTCAATTGAAAAGTCCCCGGCCTATCAGAGTAAAACACAATATTTGGCAAAATTAGTTTTTTTTTATTCAACATAATTCCCTTCAAGGGTGATACATTGATTATAGCGACCCTGCAACTTTTCGATACCATTTTTGTAGCACGATTTGCCCTTTGCTTCAAAATAGGCCTCAGTTTCGGCGATCACCTCTTCATTCGACGAAAATTTCTTTCCAGCGAGCATTCTTTTGAGATCTGAGAACAGGAAATAGTCGCTGGGGGCCAGATCTGGAGAATACAGTGGAAGAGGAAGCAATTCGAAGCCCAATTCATGGATTTTTGCCATCGTTTTCACTGACTTGTGACACGGTACATTGTCTTGGTGAAGCAGCACATTCTTTTTCTTCAAATTCAGCCGTTTTTCGGCGATTTCGTCCTTCAAACGGTCCAATAACGCTATGTAATAGTCGCTGTTGATGGTCCTTCCTTTTTCAAGGTAGTCAATGAAAATTATTCCATGCGCATCCCAAAATACAGACGCCATAACCTCGCCAGCCGACTGTTGCGTTTTCCCCACGCTTTGGAGCGGGTTCATCGAGTGCAGTCCAGTCGGATGACTGTCGATTGGACTTCGGAGTGAAATGATGGAGCAATGTTTCATCAATTGTCACATATCGAAGCAAAAACTCGGGTTTATTACGCTTGATCATCTTCAAACACTGCTCCGAATCATCAGCTCGTCGTTGTTTTTGGTCAAAAGTGAGCTCGCGCGGCACCCACATTGCACAGAGCTTTCTCCTACCCAAAGATTCGTGAATGATATGATGTACACGTTCAGTTGATATCTTTAGAGTATCTGCTATTTCATTCCATTTCGATTTACGGTCATTCAAAATCATTTTGTGGATTTTTTTAATGTTTTCGTCGGTAACAACCTCTTTTGGGCGTTCCCCGTCTTCGGTGCTCATTTCACCACGTCTAAACTTAGCATACCTATCCTTGATGGTTGTTTTTCCTGGGGCAGAGTCCGGAAACTCGGCATCAAGCCAAGTTTTTGCTTCAATTGTATTTTTCCCCTTCAAAAAGCAATATTTTATCAACACGCGAAACTCCTTTTTATCCATTTTTTTCAAAATAACAAAAGTTGCTTCACTCAAAATGCTATAATTCACAAACTAATGATCCGACAGCTGTCAAATTTATACACGCATCTTTTAAGGGGGGCTAACTAAAAAACATACGGATTTAATTCTAGTGGCGCCATCCATGTGTCAGGCTGGGGACTTTTCAAATGACCTGTTATGTCTATTTTCTTTATAATAGAAACGATACAGGAAAGCGTTATCTCTGGGTTGTAAAATTATTATTATTTCTAGTATTTTTTTGCTTCAGTGCTTTTCATTTGTCGAGAACACATTTCGCCAACAACTAATTTTTCGTCTTGTTGACGACTTAGTAAACCAGTAATATCAATGCTTTCGAAACTGAAACAACTTATTTTCATAAAATGAATAATCATTTCAAATAGAATTATTTTCCTTACAAACTCAAGATGCACAAACAAAAGGGATAAAAAGGGGGCTATGTTTGTAGATTTATTGCTTGGGATGCTAATGAGAAAGGAACTATTTTCTTGAAAACTTTTTGCTTATCAGTGTATTTGCGATCCGATTCTATGAAAATTCGTTATTTAGTTTGAAAAAAAATTCCAAAACACTTAGCTTATATACAAACATATATTGTTTGCAAGTAAATTTTACTTAACGCATTAAGGCTAAACTCACAAGAAACCGCCGACTAGCAACTGAGAATTGAAAATAACTTTGGGCCGTAAAAATAAGGGAAAGGATTTGTATTTTGCTTTACATTTTAATTTAACCTTTTTACCATTGACACATAATACTTATTAAGTGTTTAATAACCATTCAAAACTTACCCGCCAAAACGGAGGAGAATATTTCTAAAAAAATTATAATATTTCAACTTTCTTCGCAAATCCTGATTTTAGATTAAGTTTTAAATTGCTTAAACATTTTTAGAAAATTCGAGTACAGTTGAAAATTACAGATAATAAAATTATTAGCAATATTTATGATAGGAGAGATAGCTCTAAGTTTCATATTAATAAAGTACCATTCTGGAGTAGCAGTTAACATATTTCTATTTTCAAAATTATAATCGCAAATTATATTATTAATAATAATAATTTCAGAAGCTGTAATAAACTAAAAATAACAGTTACAAGAAGTTTCTTATAAAATAATTTATTTCAAACGATCATATTAATTTTATTAATAAATATTTAAAAATTGTAAATTAAAATAAATTAGAATAAATGATTTGAAAAATAAATTAAAAATATAGAAAATGTTTTTATACACACATGTGTGAGTTTGTACATAGATATTTTTCATATGTTTTGGTACATAAATTATCTATTTATTTTTGCTTATATTGTTGAATTTTTCTGATAAAGCATTCATCTATACATTTTTATAATTAGAAACATTTGTTTTGTGTTAATTTTTTAAATTTTTTTATTATTTTTATACATTATCGCCAGAGGGCGACACATATTTTAGAACTATCTCTTTTGACAATTTTTAAATATTAATTAAGCCTACTATTTTAGTATATTTTTACACTGTAAAATTCGTTGTCGTTGTGGGGAAGTTAAGAGAGGGGGTGCCAGCTCAGGTGTTATCCTTGTCACTTGACCGAGGTTCAAAATTACGAGGACCGTCGCGAATAGCCCTTGTGCTGCTTCAAGTGCGACATTAATAAAATCAAACCTACTGTAAGAGTTATCATTTATATCGATTTTCTAATCGATTAACTAATCGTACCCATCAATACTCTTGCTGCATCACTCGGATTATTTTTTAAAATTCTCGGTAAAATCTTCGAAAAATTATATTTAACAGTGTTTTTTTTTTTTTTTTAAATAAAAGATAAACATTAGGAAGGGCAATAAAATAATTGTTTGAATGTATCAAGAATTTACTATTACAATTTCAATCGCTCTGACGTTCACTCTTATTTTCTTTTTCTCTTCTTAAGACTTGATTTATAAATAAAAAGGTTTTTCTTAGTGTACATAATAAATGAGTTTACAAATGTAGTTTGTGGAATATTCTTAAAAATGAAGTTCTAGTCTTTGTTTTAAATATGAAGGTAAATTCACTTCGCTTAGAAATCAAATGTCAAGCATTAATGTTGTTTTTCTTATTTTGGCTCAGTAACACAGTTATAAAAAATTTCAACATAGCAAACATAAACTAGAATATAGAAGGAAACTTTTCTAATAATTATTCATTATTTGTGTTATTAGGTATAGAAATATGCAATCACATGACTGATTTCTTATCTGAATCGTTCCGAAAGTCCATAAATCATCTTTTCACAAAAGTCCTTAAGGCTCCGTCTACTCGACAGTTTCCTTTCGGAAACGTAAGTGGAATTTTTTCGACCACCCTCAAATTTTTTCTATATGATCTATTTGAATGCTATAAAAGGCATCCGAAAGAGAAAAAATTAATAAAGGTTCCTGCGGGTTCATATTTTCTCTTCAATTTTTGAAAATATTTTTTAAGGCCTGGAAAACCCACTAAACGAGTCATTAAAATCTAACTCAAATATTTTTAAAATTCCAAGGAAAAATATGATTTCGCACAAAAATCTTCGGTGTTTTTTTGCTCTTTCGAAGGCATTTTTTTCTCTCATTCAAATAGGTTAAAATGTATCAATATGAAAATGGTGGTAGGAATTCCATTGCATTAATATTATGTACAAGAAATCAAAATGGCCGGTATACATGTGACATGATATCTTTTACAGTTTCTGTGTTATCCAGGTGTCGAAGATTTGAAAACCATTTGATGTTATCTAGATTTCGTTATTTATGCCATTTGTTATTAGTTAATGGATGGACACCTCGTATTACTAAAAATATTTCGTTTTCATTACAACTACTTCTGATCTTCTTTTAAGTTTTAAATATCGTCTTAATCTACACGACACCCGCGCAGTACAATTAAGACTCATTAACTCGGGGGATGTTAAATCGTGAATTGGCCTAACATTGTGACACATTATAAAATCCGATTAAAATTATTTATATATTATTCCCTTTTTATGAGATTCAGATTAATTTTCTTACAGCTTCCTTTTCAGTGCAGACACAAATACTTTTTCCGTACATTTCATATAGTGTTCGATAAACTTGCCATGGCGTTCCAGTTTGCAGCAACAAACATACTTCGAGTGACAGAAGTTAGAAACATGAAAAAGAGATGTCAAATGATGCTTGAGAACCAAAAAAACGAGCAAAAATGATTTTAGTTTAGTTTTTATTAACGTCGCACTAGAAGCAACACGAGGGCTATTGGCGACGGACCTCGTCATTTTGAAACACGGTCGAGTGACGAGGAAGACACCTGAGCTGGCACTCCCCTCTCCTAACATCCACACCATGGCAACGGGAGTACTTTGGGCCCCGAACAGATTTAACGTGCATCAGCCCCGGCTACACGGCGAGTCTTTGGCGGCCAAGGATCGAACGCGCGACTTAACGAAAACCGCAGGCCACAGAGTCCACGACCTTGACCACAAGGCTACCGCGGCCCCACGAGCAAAAAAAACAGGAGTTGCGAAGAAATATTTTACGAAACAAGAATCCTCAATCACCTGATTGTTAAGTGTAGACAGTGACTTTCTTCATAAAAAAGAGAATAAAATATCCGACTAAGCTGAGATAAACAAAAGGTTATCTTCGAATCTTTTTTTTTTTAAATTGAATGTTTGGATTGGATATGAATCCCCATTTCTCGGCAAATAAAATGTTCTCGAGTATTTTTTGTAAGCGATTATTTTCATGAGCTCGTGGTCAGGGAGATAAGCTGTATTTTCAACCATTTGTTTAATTAAATTTTAAGAGTTATAATATTTTTCCTTGTACAAGTGATTTGAATTTAAAATAATAATAATATAAAATAATAATTTATAAGAATAATTTTATATAATAATAACTTAATAATTTAATTATAATAATAACTTAAAATATTGTTGAAAGAGTGTAAATGTAATGTAAGAAGCTCACATCGATGTTGGAATTCATATTGTAACTCATTTTATATTAATACTGTAACTCGCGATTCACTTAATTCGCGGTTTAGTAACCCTGGATCCTGACAACCACGGGATAAAGGGAACCGACTGCACTATTAAATGGGTGAAAAAGAAGCAATTTGTGTATTGGTCTTATATGATGAAAGTGAAAGATTGTTCCATAATTATCACTCGTTGAAAAGATAGATTTCCTCGCAGGCTTAAAGTGAAAAAAAAAAAAAAAATCAAGAGAATTTTGTACTTTATTCTGATCATATATTTATGTATTAGGTACATAATGTATACATGCACACATTTTTGGTAACTCATACAACGAACCAATTTGAAATTCAACTCTTAGCTGAAAAGAATAAACTTCTTTGTTGTTCACAACCTTCCTTCATGGCGTGTTTCAACCGACCTCAGTGAATACCCCAAGCGATTCATGGCCAGATGAAGGTTGGTTCTCTTCTATCATTTTTCTTCTCATTAAACGCTTGTGAATGGTACGAGATATGAACTCTAGGTTTCGTCTGAGTTATATACAAAGGCTCTTCGTCGTCATTCGCGAATCTGCGATGCGTAAGGACATATTCCTGCAGTGGGTCGTCATAGGCAAATTGCGCCGATTTCTTTCCATGCAAGTCCATGGACCTCTTATTGAGTTTAATTGTAGATCTGCTTGGAATTGAGTGCAGAGACTTTTCATCTTCACCTTCATAATCCTTAACGTAGTTGTTATGGTAACTGAATCCGTTGAGTGACTGTAGCCCTTTACTTTCTTTACTGAAGAGCGCCCTAGCAATGGCGGCGAACTCTTGTTCGGCAAAAGAGAGGACATCAGCCAGTGCGTTATTTGTTACATGACTGGCTGTTGCTTTTTCCTTTCGGCTAGGCGATATTTCTTCCGAACTTTCTTCACTGTGGTGGTTTATTTCTTCCGAACTTCCTTCATTTCGATTATTCGCGTCTTCTGCGCCTCCTTCTAACTGATTATTCGTGACTTCCGAACTTTCTTCACTCTCATGATGCGCGACTTCAGAGCTCTCTTCCTCGTGATCCCTCGCGCCGTCGGAGCTTCCTTCAATCATATTATTTGAGATGTTTTGGTTTTCTTCGAACAGCTTATTCATAAGGTGAGTGCTTTCTTCCAAGATTTTGTTCTCCATTTCGGGCGCCAGGTTCAAGAAAACCCCACGACTCTGTTCGGCATGCATCGGGTGTGAATCGTCTGTCACATCAATAGGATCCGAATGGTCTCCGGGAATGCTCGGTACGTTGAAGACGGGAAATATTGTTCTCTCGATTTTAAAGCGATTTCCCTCGTTGTCCATTCGGGCGGTCACCAGTTTCGGAAGTGCTCTTGAGATAACGGTCTTGAAAGGTCTCTTTAAATTTTCCGAATTTTCATTACTATACTTGACAGCCGATTCGACCATTGTGGGAACATTTTCAGGATTGTACACCCAGGGTGCTTCTAAGGGCTTAGGATCGGGTAGAATCAAGGATGGTGATGTTGGAGGTGTAGTGTGATCTTTGATGCGGAGTGCGTAATGGACGGACTTGGGAAATCCTTTTTCATCTACGAATTTGACATATCCCTTTATGAGCCCAGCACCGTCACTGTTTTCTCGGCGAGTGTAAAAATGTCCTTCAGGGTCCTTGATTCTATACTTTAAGTTGTATGGAATCGATGCATCCTGCAAAAGAGGGAACAATGGTTATTTTAGACGCACACACTCTAGTAATTAATGACACGGTCAAAGACAATGTCCTTGGGATAAACATAAATCTACAGAAATTTCAAGAGATACATTTTTAACGTTTAAATAAATAAGAATGAAATTGTACACCCTGGGTGATATTCAAGCTTTCTTCACTATTAATGTTGTTGGGGGCATATATCGTAAAATTACATGAAATTTAAGTATAATTTATTTGTGTCACAGATCTTTTATTCTCCTTTAAACTCATAAAAAATATTCACTTTTTATTTTTGAATAGATTTTCAGAGCTAATACGCTTCCCGAATTTAATTGTTTCGTACTTTTTAATAATCTCTGCGATGATTAATGTAAACAGAACAAGCGACTACAACCAAATGAGTATAAATAACGGTATTATATGTAATGGTATTAGGACCTGCGAGGCATTGTTGAATACCTTATCTAAGGCTCCTTGTTTTCATGATATATATCTTCAAATTATTAATACAGCTTAGATTTTTTCTGCGGTCCTGATAATGATATTTTAATTGTTCTATAGAACTATAAAAGCAATATTTTTTTTGTCAACAAGGATTTTTTCCCTCTTAGACATATTTGCATTTAAGTACCATTTTAAAGAAAACTTTTGCATAAGTTGTATCCAAACTTTTTATGTTTCTAAAACGAATACTTATGCATAGAGTGAACCAAAATTATTTTTTCTCTAAGTAATACCTTAATTTTAAGAAATAATCTTTTATACGAAAAATCCAAAAAATTACAAAGTTCTGAAACTTTTTCAATGAAAATATACAGTAATATCATTAAAAAAGTTAGTTCACTAATTGTTGTGCATTGTTTTCTATTCAAGTAGTAAAATATTTTGTGTATTTTTGGAATATTATTTTTAAAAATGGTACCTAAATGAAAATATGTCTGAAAAATCATGTCCCTATTCAGCGCAAAAGGAAAGAAAAACTTTTTTTGACGAAAAAAATATTTTCTATATACATTTTAACGGAGTGATTAAAATATATTTGTTAGTCACATAAGAAATACCCAATCTCTATGAATAATTTTAAAGCGTGAATTTCACATAAAAAGAGTCTTAAAATCTAATTTCCCGTATGTCCTTGTACCCTTAAATTAATATGATGAAACTGTTAATTCGCATACTTCGTGAAACGAAAATAAATACATAGGATTATTTTACCCTTTCGTGACGTCAGACGCAAAAGCGTGTGTAGAACTAGGGATCAACTGTTTTTTTCCAGCGTCTCTCCAAGACCGGGGGAAATTACTAAAACAACCCCCACAAAATTACGGAAAGATGAACGCTTCATTTAAATATTTTATTTCGCACATTAATATCTTGAAATATCCTTTCACTGCTCTCAGAGTTTGTTTCAGAAACATTGTTCGAGATACTTTGCATCACTTCTGCAAATTCGGATTCATTTAAAAATACTCGACGCTTCGACATTGTGATGCTAAAAAGAAAAATCTCACCTATACAGTTTAAATTCTTGATTATTAACTGGACCCCCTCCCTTCTAGCAAAAATAAATTCTACCGCGAATTATCAGCAAATATTAAGTACGCATTTAAGGAACCATCAGGAAACCTGTGAGACGAGAACATACCTTTTCCCTTAATGTTTATGTATTCAAAATCCATTTGGGGGAGAGTCATCTTTGTCTGTATTTCACATCCTATAGACATATAATGCATATAATTTGTGACAAAAATATTAGTTTTTAAAACGTTCCAAGAGTCGCACTCGTGTGATAAGCGGAATGAACTCTCTGTCACAGCGACGTGCCAGTAAGGAGGTTAGTGCGTTTCATATAAACACGTGCCGTCCCAAAAAGGTTAATAATGAAGTATATGCAAGGAAATTATGTATAACAATAATTATTACTCATTAATAAGAACAATTTCACACCCTTTTTCATAATTTTTTATCCATATATTTGTTTGTAATTGAATTGATCATTTTAAAAATGTTCCATCCCCATTTTTTACAACGTTTTCCTGAATTTCACTTGGTGTGTGTGTATCATCAAATTTTAGATCGTTAATTTAACCAACTTCCCATCAAGCAAGATCTTTGGAATTTTGGGAATCGTTCTTACTCGCCTAACAATGCAATATTTAGATATTTGTGACAAGTTTTATCTAATATTTCAATAATTTTAATAAGTCAAAATATTCTTTCCCCTCGGCGTTTCAGGATTGAGGAAAAAATTTCTTGCGTCCTCTGGGAACACCGGGATTTCCACATACGCCACATTGGGTATCGTAAAACTTTTCTACTCATAAAGGGGAGATAGTAAGGGTTGCTGACTTTTGGTCAGTAATCATTCGCAAGAAAGAAAGATTCCAATATTTGGCGCCATGTCTTATCCCAATAATTTTTTCTGGATTCTGGTTACCATTTTTTTTAATACAATGACTTACAAATTTTCAAATACATGTTTTGATTTTATGAGTATTATGAATTTTTTAATACACTCACAAGTGTAACTTTTTAAGTAAATTTTAAAGTTAAAAATTATTATGTATTTCACTTGGTGTATGTGTCATCAGATTTTCGATCGTTAATTTAACCAACTTCCCATAAAGCTAGAGCTCTGAAATTTTGGGAACCTTTCTTACTTGCCTAACAATGAAATATTTAGATATTTGAGACCAGTTTTAATTAATAATTCAATAATTTTCTTTAATAAACTTTGCCACCATATAAAAACGTTGTTTTTAAAAACGTTGGTTTTTATTTCGAATTATTTTTAATAAATTCGTCTTAGGGTGGTTTAACGGTGTTTTTGCATTCCATTCATATATCCTACATGGAAAAAGCACATGCTTTCTTTGTTAAAGAATTTCTAAGCGGATCTTGTTCCATTGTTAAATTTTCAAATGGATAATTTCTTGCAACTCGACTTTATCTCTTCCTCCGTGCATGCTCTGATTACCTATCATGGCCCTACTGTATACAAGTACAGGAGATCAAAACTCTCTTATAATATACACCAGACAATAACAGGGACTTCTACAGTGAACTAGTAAATGATTGGCTCACAACTACTACAAAAGAGGTGCGTGAACAACTGTAGCTCTCTTTATCAATTACCTTGCTATTCGAAATTTTTGTAAGGGCTTAATGTAATATTTGTTTTTAGCATAGATTTCGTAATTATAATGTTTTTGCAAGCTAAAGGAGACTTGATATTTCTCTAAAGTCCATTTTAAAAAAGAGTCTTCCGCATACAGGAAATTTTTTTTCTGGGCACCCTATAATACTATAAGTAATTATATAAGTATTTGTGCATCATGCATAATCCCCTTTAAGGATAGGAAATAACTGAATTACATTTCCTAAATATACGCAATGTATTTAAAACATTTCAGGACATCCGATCGTAGAAAATTACGGATGGCTCTATCTATTCTATTTCATCACATCCTGGTCACCACAGTGGAATTTGCCAACTTGACTATATTAGATGGTTTTTAAATTATCAGCTTGGATATTCAACGGGAACGTTATTTTAGGAACAAAATTTTTTTTTAAAGAAATGAAAACTGACAAAATCAACAACTAACCATCTGACAACTAAAAGAACGAAGTAGGAATCAGAGACAGAAGGTAACGCCAGTCGAGGACGAAGCTACTCTTTACATATTAGATTCGGAAGGACTTCATTTAATTTCTCCACGCCTGTTCGTTCACTCTCGGCCGGTCTCCTTCTCTAAAATTTCCGGTTTGTTCTTTTGGTGTTAGTTTCGTAAGACAGCACAAACCGATGGGTTGATGTAGCAACGACTTTCATCTAGGCGTGCAAAGATGTAGCATTCATTTTTGACTAATTACGACTTCGCAGCGTTTCTTTGTGCGGGAAGAGCGAGTGTGCATCATTGTCACCGGAAAAAAATTAAGTAACGAACGAATATTAAATTTTGTTTTAGATTGGGAAAATTGACCACAGAAAAGTACGAATTGATTAAATATGCGTATGGAACGATGCTATGAGTCAGTCTCGAGTATAACAGTGAGATTAGATCTCCTTGTTTGAGTCAAATCGATGAAAATATTTTGCTCGTGCAACGTAATCACACTGTAAAGGTTTCACTGGATATTGAGGCATTATTCAAAGATGCTTCGGTGAGCCTTTGAAAAGAAAGCGGTGCGTGAAAACCTGTTTGTTGGGTAGTGGGAATGGGGTGCTTCTTCAATAACAATGCATAAGTCCATATTTATGTAGTATATTTCGGCTGTAAGTCATGTTGTATTCATCAAACACCCCTGTACTTATCAGGTCTATGTGCACAGGACTATTTCTCCAATAGAAATTGCAGATGAAAGGGCAGCTGTACATGTCAATAGAGAAGAATGAAGCGGCGGTGACGTTGGAACTCACTGATGTATTGGAATGAAAACATTCCAGAAAATTCGTTTGAAGCGTTGCATTGAATTGTGAGGAGATTATATGAAAGGTTAATATCAAATATAAGTATATACTCATGGTTATATTATCCGTGTGTAATCATTTCTAAAACATTTCAGTTCACTGCATATTATGAAAAAAAATAAATGTTTTTCTTCTCCTGTAAAATTTGTTCCCTTGAGAGGCAAGGCTTTGCATTTAACAACATCCAATTCAGATGAAATTTTACACCCGTATATAGTTCATATTATATTATTTTTTTTAGTCTCAGATTTCCAGACTAAAACAAATGCATTCATATAAGTAAAAGAATTAAATTCTTATTCCAAGATGGACTAAAAGGTAAAAAAATAATAATTTAAATGTAAAATAATATATAATTTATAAACTCTTTCGGAATTAATACTTATTTCGATTTCATATATAAGTAAGTAGCTATGGTATTCAATTTAGTGATCATTACTTGGGTATTTTCGTTAAGCGCCTCAAAATTTTATACATTGAAAATTATTTTGCATTATGAAATTATTTTTATGCCTTTTAGTTTATCTGTAAATAAAAGTTCGATCTAAAATACTTTTTTACTTATTTTTATATTCCTTGAATATTGAATTCAATTTTTTCTTATGGATAGAAATATTATGACACGTATTTCTTTTGTGGAATTATGTTAATAAGATTAAACCAAGAGACAGGAAAGATAAATAGGAGAGAGGCAGAAAGAGAATAAAAAATACAGTTTGAATAAAATTTAATTTGAAAAAAAAAAGAATTTATTGATGAGTTAATGGGTCATGTGCGACTATTAAGCTTAAAAAAAGCGAGCTTCTTTCCCCTTTCTTCGAGTCTTTATATATTTTCTAAAACTTAAATGAAAATAAACAGTGCTTTTGTAAGGGATACATTATAATTTATATATTCATAAAAATTTTATATATTTTTTTAAATATTGCTTTATGAAAACTCTTCGTTCTCACGTTGTTTAATGGTTTATTGATTTACAGGCACACGTTTAAAAAAGTTTTTGTTCAGGAATACGATTTTTTTTTATTTCACAATACAAATAAATGATTAGAAATATCAGGATAGTCAGAATGACTCATCCGATTTGAAAATTCTGTGTTTGTAAAAATAAACGCCAGGATGTTAAGTAATGCATGCATACGAAGGAAAAATATGAAATTTTTTTTTTGTGAACAATCGATGACACTCGAGTGTTCTTTGTGAAGTGATTTCATGAAAGCTGTTTTAGAAGGTTCTCAAAGGCAGAAGTGTTAATAAAGTCCGCGGCGCAAAAATCATTTCATGTACTGTCAATTGCGCGATATGGATCTGTAATCCCCGTTCAACGTGAACTTCGTAAAATGTGCTGAATTATTCCACCCGCGACTCAGAGTATTTGAAAGTTTTATAATCATTTTGAAAGCAGTGGATGTGTTTGTATACGGAAAAGTGGAGTGCGACTAAATATATCTGTGGAAAATGTTGAAAGCGTGGTAGGTACTTTTCTACGAACTCATACTAAATCGAATGTTAGCACAGTCGAGAACTGGGCGTTCCCCAGCTTCCTATTTAACGAGCGTTAAAGCAAAAATTGTGTTACAAACCATACAATACTTCCAAACACTAAGACCTAGTGACAACGAACATCGATTGAAATTTTATCTCTACATAATGGAAGCTGTAGTTTCACTTTACAACATGTTTTTCAGGAATTTAAGTAACGAATTGACGTAATTCGAGCAACTAAAAGAAGTTAAATCGAACACTTGTAAGAAAATTATTTACAAAAATATAACATTTTGAAATTGGATGATTTATTTTGAATAACCTTCTATGATTAATTTAAAATACTTAATGATTCTTAAGGTCTATTGAAAATTAGCATTGAAATTCGTCACATTTTAATTTGTACTTATCCCTGAAAAGATATTAAAATATGTGCGAAACAGAATTATTTTAGTTCTAATTATACAAAATGATACAATATGATATGATGAAAAAATGCTATTCAATACAAATGTACACAATTTTCGTAAGATTAGCTTAATAGAATTTTTAAAACCACGCATGAAATGATGAAAAGTCATATTTTGAGAAAATGAGTTTGAATGTTTTCTGTATTCTAAAGTTGATCAAAAGTAAGCTTGTATATTTTAAACCCTATCTCGGGGGGTACAATATTTCCTTTAAACTTATTTAAAATTTTTGAAGATAATTTATATTTTAATACTTTTTTTCATAAAATCGAATTTTAAGATTTAAAGGTCGTAAGACCCTTTATTAGTATGCGAGGAATTAATTATCGCAACAGATTTTGAATAGTGAAAAAAGTTTAAATTGTGAAATGAGGTCTCTTTTTATTTCTCTCTGTAAATGAATATAATAGCCTTACCCTACTCAAGTTCAGAAGAGAGTCGATGAAAAATTCCGGTTTTTTGTCCGTGTTTCCAATATCCGTTTCGACATGAGGTTCATCAGGCTTGGACTGGGCAAAGTCATTGCCGTTCAGGTGGCGTGCGAGGATGAAGCGAAGGTATCTAGGCTCTTCAGCTGTTATCCTATGAACTTTTCCCAAAACGGGCCCACATAGGACAAATAAAGCGTATATTGCCTGTGAAAGAACCATTAAATATTTGACACTGATAGAATTCAGATACACTTGTACCTGTATATTTGTTATAGATAGAATCAAAATATATTTGATACCGTTATATATAATCATGATGTATATAATAATATACCATAAAATCCAGATATGTTTGATAATATATTAGATACCGATTGCGATAAAACTATTTCGTTATGCATTTTATTCAGATAGAATCAAAATACATTTTATACAAATAGAACCTAGAGATACATCTGAGAGAGTCAATAGAGTCAAGATATATTTGATGCCGTTAATATCTAAAATATTTGATCATATATGTTATACTGATAGAATCAAGATATATTTTATCCAAATAGAATCTAAGTATATTTCATATCGATAGAATCAAGGTATATTTTATTGTTAAATTTGATACAGTTAGAATCTAGTTTAATTGTATTATATATCTGATACCAACAGCATCAAGACATATTTGATATTATATTTGATATCGATGCAATTGAGACATATTCGAAACTATATTTGATACCGATGCAATTGAGACATATTTGATTATATATTTGATACTAGTAGAATCAGCACGTAACTGATAACGGTAGAATTAAGATAAGTTTTATACCTATAGAATCTTGATTATTTGATATCGATAAAATCAAAATATATTTGATAATATATATGTTACTGATGAAATTTAGAAATATTTGATTAATGTTATGCATAGAATCTAGATATATTTGATAGTATATGTAATATTGATTTAATCTAGAT